>JBBPCY010072399.1:0-11069 GCA_037974405.1 Brachyalestes nurse
TCTTTCTCTTTCTCTCTCGCTCTCTCTCTTTCTCTCTCTCTCTCTCTCTCTCTCTCTCTCTCTCTCTGTCTCTCTCTCTCTCTCTCTAGCTGACTGAGTCCAGCTGCTGCTGGAGCGCCTATGGAGAGCCGCTCACACTGTCAGGGCCACAGCGTGTGGAGATTTATGTGTTTTTGTGTAAATGTGCAGGTGCAAACACCATATAGAACATAGGACTGATGCACAAAGTTAGCTTTGCTGCAGCTGGCCTTTATGGCTATTGTTCGGATTTTTAATGAAGGATATTAAGATAAGAGCAGGGCCACAAACAGGAGAGTCCTATATGGTTAAATCAGTTCACCCTCATAAACTGCAGGTTTTTGAATAATTTTATTCATCTTAACAGTTATTATAAAGTAACCACTATTAATTATTTGGTGCCTGCTATTAAAACCTGATTTACGGACTCTTGATTAGGCCTAAGGGAAGCAAAATAAATAAATAAATAAATAAATAGATAATCATCAGATAGATAAAAATAACAACATTTTGTCTGATTTTACAAGACACTTGCATACTTGACAAATGAAAAATCTCGGATTTTGAAGAACAGTGCACTATTTCGTTATTTTATTTGAACACAGTTTGTCTGACAGTGAACTGGTGGAATCCAAACCCTTAATAAATGATTTTGTAATATTTTCCAACCCGAAGAGCATCAAAATCTCTTTTTCAGAGGTTTTATTTTATTTATTTATTTTTATTTTTCAATAGAATAAATCTCATTTGTTCTATTGCCTCATTATTTTGGTTTCTTACTGAATGTAACATAATGAAAATAACAAACAGAACCTTAACATGTGGTGTATTAAAAAATTAATGTATCTTTCCAGAGCTTTAAACAGCATTACTGTAAGTAAACAGTAAGTACTGACTGAAAGGGTACATGCTGTTTAAAGCTCCGGCTAAGATTGTTGCTCCTGATCCTGTTGCTTATATCTTACAGACTCTATTCCAACAAAATGTACCTCTACTGACTCTTAGCGGTACCAACTCTGTTAGCCGTAGATGGTCTATCTGTCAATAATCTTGTTCATGAAGGTCTTCTCTTGTTATTTTCCCCATAAAGACTCTTTTCTTTCTCTCTGGGTCGACCTGAGGAGGATGGGTTCCCTTTTTGAGTCTTGGTTCCTCCCGAAGCACTATATAAATAAAATTGTATGAAACTGAATTGAATACTTACTAAGATCCCTTTGCCTCCAAACATTTTCACAGTCAGCTAATTGTTTTGCTACTCTTTGTTTGAGATTTATTTATTTTTGCACACTTGATTCCAGGACACCTCTGATTAATTGATCTTGTCAGTCCTTAGAGTAGGCAGTGGTCGTTTAGTGGAAGCAGTTTATAACACTCTGGAATTGTCTTCATCTTTTTTAAGGTATGACCTAATGAGTCAAATGAGCTCTGAAACCTTGCTAAAAACTAGAAAACAGTTTTAAACAGTTTGTTTGGCTGTGAACTGGTGGAGTCCAAAATCTTTAGAGATGGTTTTGTAATATTTTCCTAGCTGATGAACATCAACAGGTCTTTTTCTGAGGTTCTCAGCAATCTCCTTTGATCTATTGCTTCATTGTTTTGGTTTGTTATTCAGTTAACCTTATATACAATTGTGCTAATAACTCTAATTAACTTCTCACATATTTACAGCGTATAGTGGAAGTCCATTACTGAGACATGTCTTTCAATCATTTACTGTTACAAATCAATAGAAACATCATATGTTTAGGACATAATAGCTCATCTTTAGGGTGCATTTACTCTTTAAACAGAATGTACTGTGTGTGTAGTGGTCAATTCACCTTCAATTCAAAACGTCCTTCCTGGTGCCTCGATAATAAACACACTCGTGTGACTACATGCTGATCACATAAACTCGTAGACACGGATATCATTTTATCGGCCCACACTGGAAGGCTAAAATCCAATAACTTACAGGAAGTGCAGGGTAATTATTTTCCTCAGCCAAGTTTAGCAGAAGAGGCAGGGTCACGGAGGGGATTTCTCAGCGGTGAGCGGAGGGGTCAGGCGGCCGCTGCTGACTGTCCATCTTCATCCCACTTATGCATTCATTTCTCCTTTTCTATTCAGGCATGAAGATGGACGCAGCATCAGCTGGCCGACTCCCAGGACCAATAATGTAATAATGTGATGCTAACCAAATGAGGCTAATCCGGCATATGGAGGCCAAATCCTATCACTGATGTGTCAGATGTCATCAGAGAGGCAATGAATGAAGACTCCTCTGAGGAAGGAGTAAATACATTAAAGATACACACTCACTGACGCACGCAAGGTCACTCACACAGGGAAGCCAGCGTGGGGCATGCATTATAGAGGACTGCTGACAAAATATGAAATGTGCTCTGCAGCCACTAAACCCCAACAGCATCAAATTCAGTCGCTTTATCACAGCATCATGCAGAACTACTTCTCTAAATGGAAGGATAAGCTATCGTCAAACCCATTTAATCAGTCACTTTTACATTCCCAGTCTGGGAATCTGGGGATGTTCTGCATGGATGTGCTTCTGTGCTCGCCATATGTAGTGCTTAACCCTTAAAAGTCATAGTTCCTGCCAGTGATGCCAAAAGAATACTGTAATTCATTCTAAATTAATTCCCAGTTGTCATTCATTAAAAAAAGCTGAGAATATTAGATGAAAAATGCTCTTTAAGTATTACATTGATAGATAAATCATTTGTCTATTGATTAGCTATTAATTATTAGTGAAAGTAACATAGTGAAAAAACAAAGTCAACCATAACATGTGGTCTGTGCAAAAGTTTATATACTCTTTCAGCACCTTTCTAATCTTTGTTAGGGATTTATTTTATGCACTTGATTCCAGGACACCCCTGATTTAGCAGTCCTCAGATTAGGCAATAGTCTTTGAGTCTAAGCACAATACCCCCATTACATACTTTATTACACTGGCATTGTCTTTATCTCATTCAAGATATGACCAAAAAAACTTTGAAAGCTTGCAAAATGATAATAGAAAACACTGGATTGACTAAAATTGCACAAAATGAGAAGAAATACATCACATTTGTATTTGTTTGTATTCTTTTAAATACAATCATCAACAAAACATTTGACAAAGGCTGCCCAACTTTTGCAGGGATGGATGGATGGATGGATGGATGAATAGATGAATGGATGGATGGATGGGTGGATGATGTATATCCTCATTTAACTGTTTAAATATATACTATGTTAAATATATTATGTTTAAAAAGTGTAGGAAAACAGCAAAAAGTAACAGCTTAAAGACTTGTTAAAAGCTGAGAACACAGCTTGCTGTTGTGCCATTTTTCTTTAAAGCTGAGGACATAATGAACAAATACATGATGGAGCTCATGGTGAAACCCAGAGAAAAGGCAGTGATGAAACAAAAGCAGTAACACACAGGCAGGTCAGTAGCTAATGGAGTCCAGGCCGCTGAAGAAAGCGGTGGAAGAAATTCAGAATGGCTCAGTGGACCTGCAGAAAGTGACCTTTGCC
Organism: Brachyalestes nurse; assembly: GCA_037974405.1. NCBI lineage: Eukaryota > Metazoa > Chordata > Actinopteri > Characiformes > Alestidae > Brachyalestes > Brachyalestes nurse. Next base: position 3,544 of record JBBPCY010072399.1, read on the forward strand.
ATTTTAATGTGTAGAGGACAGAGCATGGGGAACACCCATAGCAGCAGAGCTCATTTACAGCTGTACACAGTGGCATACATACACCCTGCTCTGCCCCGCAGCACCGCCGGGCCGATCGATACCTCAGTCAATATGTTATTTTTCATCCAGTTTAAACGGATGCATGAACGCCTGCAGAACTACGGAGCTTCATGAATTCCAGACACGAGGCTTTTCTGCTCCAATACAACAAGCTGCTGAACAGGTGAATGGAAATGAGGCCATGATCACCTAAATCATTATGCGAAGGCTGGGGGGGCATCGGTCACAGTGCAGGTGGGCGGAGATACAAGGCCATCACCAATTTCCTGCACACAAACAATATCCTTGGCATGAATGCTACCATCATTTACCTGGAACACGGGCTGTGAAGGTGCTGAAGAGGCTACAGCACTCCCAGACTTCAGGATCGTTTAATCCTTTAAGACCAAACATGTCACAGTAGATGCATTCATATTTAACCCTTAGAACTCAGTAAAATCAAATTAGTAAAATCTGATTTCTACAAATATAAACGGTGTAAAAAAAACAAACTGTTGTTTGCTCTTTCTCTCTGCGCTCTTTTCTCTCGGCCGCTCTCTGGAGCCCCTCCCATTGTGGGTTTCCTTGTGGGCGGAGACTGTCCTGAAAGTTCTCCTGGATTTAAAGATCTTTTTATGTACAGCATTTTTCATTACATGTTTTTTGCTTCTACGTGACACAGGAACACCAAACAAAGCTCAGCATGACGCCTGACACCTCCAGCATCAACACAAACCAGGGAAACTTTCATATAAGGAGTCATTTTGCTGTATGATGACAATTTACCGTTTGTTGTGCTGCCGGCACAATTCCGTGCTGCTACTGGTTCTCTTGGGGATGTAATAGCCTCACATGGTTTTTCCTACCACTTTTATGCTGATGATACGCAACTAATTCTCTCTTTCCCTTCCAGCGACAACCAGGCCTCAACCCGCATCACAGACTGTCTGGCCGACATCTCCTCTTGGATGGTGGCCCACCACCTCAAGCTAAACCCCAGCAAGACTGAGCTCCTCTTCAGGGAGTCCTTAACCAAGCCACGATCTCATCATTTCTGTTATCGTCCCTTCCAAGAAGGTAAGAAATCTTGGTGTTACACTAGATCTCGCCGCAGGTTGTCCAGATCTCCAGACCATGCAGATACCTTATCTACAAAATCAGAAGAATCCGACCCTTCCTCACCACAAAAGCCACACAGATTCTCATCCGGTCTCTGGTCATCTCCAAACTGGATTACTGCAACTCCCTACTGGCTGGACTTCCACAGAAGGTAACTAAACCTCTTCAGCTGATTCAGAATGCAGCTGTGAGGTTAGTCTCCAATGTTCCTAAGTTCACTCACACCACACCTTTACCAAGGAGCCTTCACTGGCTCCCCGTGGCTACTCGCGTTAAGTTCAAGTCCTTAAAACTTGCTTTTAAGGCCAAGAATGGACTTGCAACCCCATACATAACAGCATTGATCAAACAACGTGTCTCGTCTCGTCTCATCCTCTTAGGGCTTCAAGAACGGCTCGTCTTGAGCCTCCGCTGCTCAAAAGAAGAGGGAGACATGTGTCAAGACTCTTCTCAGTCTTGGCCCCCCAGTGGTGGAACGAATTCCCTCTTCAGATCAGATCTGTGGAGTCCCTCTACGTCTTCAAGCGTCGCCTGAAGACCCACCTCTTCAAGGAGCACCTTGGTGACTAACTATGTCTCTCATTTTTGCTAGCTCATATCATATTCCCATCTCTTCCCTACTATTGTCTTACTTTCTGACTTTTCACTGACATGTGTTGTTTAGATATTGTCTGACAGGTGTTGTTTGGGTGTACCGAGCGTGCAGTAACTTGGCTGAATAGTAGAAGTTGATTTTAAATTTAGCTAACAGGTTTAAGAATCAAATGTAGACTACTTGAGCACTGATGTGCGTCGCTCTGGACAAGAGCGTCAGCTAAATGTCATAAATGTAAATATCCAGTCGGTAAAATAGCCACTGTGTAATATAACACAATGCAGATACATCTGTTATTTATGATGTCTTACACCAAAAACGTCATCATGCAGCCTCCAGATCGAACTTTAACCATCGAATGTGTTTTTTCTGAAAAGCTCACTGACTTCACAAGATGTCACCCTTACCACATGACAGTCTGTAAAATATATGTAGTGCTACTTCCGTCCTGCTCTACAGTAAAAGGATGTATCTGTGTAAAGGACACATGTAGGAGCAACGACACCAAAATGCTTCAATTGACTCACCAATTAAAATCAGTAGAAAAAAACTTAGCTTGGAGCTTTATGAAGTGTTTTTTCATGGCCAGGAAGGTGCCCCTAAGCCTTAAATGCGCAAACCAAAAGCACTGGCTGGAGTGGGGTAAAGCACATCACTACTAGATTTTGGAACTTGAAAACGTATTCTCTGGAGTGATAATAGATGTTTTCCTAAGAGAAGAACACTGCCTACTTGAATGCACAGTGCCAACAGTCTTGTCACATTAATGCTCAAGGTTCTAGAATGGGATCTAAGAATATCATATAGGTATGATGGACAAGTGTCCAAAAATTTTTGGCTACATAGTACATGTCAATTAAGGTGTTCACACGCAGTGAGGAAACTAGAACTATGTGTAGGTCTGGCACTAATGAGCATTTTAATACATAAATAATTGAAACAACCCCAATAAAGACGTACACTTACCTCTGTACTTAGGATCTGCTGTTTGAGATTGAGCTATTTTGTCTTCTTTCCCAGTATGTTTAATGTGTCTAGAAATTCTTTCATTTCTGCTGGATTGTATGTTGTCCACATTCGTATAAATCTCTTCATTCATGTTGTCTGCAGTTATTTCTGAATTTGCGTATATATTCTCCCTCATCTCCATTGTGCTCTGATAGATGTTAATTCTAGTAAATTGTGAAGTGACTGATAAGTCTCTGCATGTGGTGTCAGTTTAATGCTGCAGGAAGTCACCACAGACTCGCTCTGAGATGTGTGAGTCACATGATGTGCATAGAGGCCACTTGTAGTAGCTTTTCTACTGATGGTCAGCCTTAATTCATGCAAGCAAAATCCTCTTACAGTGGCTACGGGCCTGTATACTACACAAGGGCTGAGTTGGTTCGGCAGTAGGGCTGATAGCTCCGGAAAGGGGGGCAACAGTGAAACTGGTTTCAGAGCTTTTTTTTTTCTGGCACTTTGAAAAGTTTGGTTCTGCTATTTGTCAAAATGTTACTACGACACAGTGACTGTGTTGTTGTACTGTAACCTAGAAATTATGAATTCTTGAATCTTGAATGAATGTATTCTCCTGGGAAGAAATATACATGGTAACACTCCCCATCTGAAAACATCATATTTGCGCCCCCTTCCATCTGTACTGGACCTGAAGTCCTCTTCTCTGATCTCTCCAGCCAGAGTGAAACAAGGACCTTCCTTCTGAGTCAACAATGAAGTGGGTGTGAGAATGAAGGGACCTGTAGGTACTAGAGGTGTGTTGTTCACAATGGCTATGTCCTCAGCTCGGAATGTTGTAAGCACCTCGTGTGAATTTGGAAGATCCCTTCTGAACAAGCGTTGAATCCAAGACACAGAATATCTTTCCTCAAATTCTTCCCATGTGAGAGGAGAGAAACCATAGCTTTTTAATCAGCATTAATGGTAATGCACAGGCTACTTCTGAGTATGTTCTGGTAAAACATTTTTGAAACACATTCCAATAAGTTTTCAGTGGTACTACTTCTTTTAGTTTTAGAAGCATTAAATATACTTATACTTAAGATCTCTGGTTCTTTTTACAATTGCCTCAGCGAAAACACAGGAAAAAATGTTCTGTTTGTATCTTATCTGGTCCTTCAACAGAGAAAATGTGATCTTTCTTTGCAACAAAGTTGACTGACGCCACTTAAAATAAACTTTTTTTTTGGCCTTTAACTGATGAAAGCAACTCCGATGAACTGTAATCTATTTTTAAGAGATTGTGTTAGATACTGATGCCTGCTGCAGACATGAAACTGAAGAGCTGTAAGACATGTGGTCAGGAAAGGCTGAATACAAGCGTCTGTTAAATGCTATTTTTTCTCTCATCAGAAAAAGCTGAGGCCAAAACTGTACATGAACTTAGACGAAAGACATTTGAACTTAGACGAAGACATTCGTACATGAACTTAGACAAAAGTTTACAAATCCTGACCTTTCATGTTACCATTAGAGATGAGCCGGATGCTTGGCTGAAACAAGTATCCAGTACGGATAAAGCACGGCTGGTTTGTAGTACTTACTTATTAACCAGTAGTTTTGGTAAACGTGGGGTTTATTCAGACGTGGTGCTTGGTAGAATGTGACTGGTGTCTTTGTCTGTCTGAGATTTTTTTTCTTTTTTAAACCGTCAGCTGGCTCTAACCAGTTTTTTTGACTTTCACTTTTTTAAAGTGTCTGACACTTTAAAGCCCCGCCCATTTCAAGACAACCCGACCCACTTCCAAGTTAAACCCTGCCCACTTCCGGGTTAGGCCCCGCCCAGTCCGAGTACAGATACAGATAATGCTGTACTCGCTCATCCCTAGTTACCATACATGTCTTGTGTTAAAGAGGTTGAACTTAGTTTTTATAAAAATGAATGTAAAAATATTAGCTAGATCAGATGTTTATTAAAAATAGTCTTGTAGATGACTGTGTATATGTCTATTTGCTATCTATAATTTAAATTGTTTATTGCTAAATAGTACAAGCTCGTACAGGATTGTTTCAAATAATACCCTATTGTACATGTATAGTGACAATAAAAAATATCTTAGATATTGTAAGATTAAATAAACTTATATAAAAGGCTTGGGACAGCCTCCTATAAACTCAGGTTCGCGGACTTTCTTGCCCACCTTGCTAATCTTCCTTCATCACAAAGCCGTCAATTTCCAGCAATAAGATTAATTTGTAGTAAAATGAAGGCTCCAAGGCAAGTCTTGGTTAGATCAGTTTTTGCAGTGAAGTAAGCTAGCCAGCAGCAGCGCTATCTAGCCCAGTCTTCTGTGAAGTTCATAGCCTAATCCCTGATGTGACTTTTGTTTCCATCATAGTTCATACCTGTTGCTGTCTTTCACCCACATCAACATTTTTGGCGCATCCCATCACACGCCGCCTTCTTTTTTTTTTTCTCTTTCTGCCTTGATCTTTTTTGCTCTCTCCATCCTGCCGCAAATAGATGCCCCACCACGTCAATGAGCTTCAGGCTACTACTCCCCTCCGCCTCCCCCTCCCTCTTCCTCTTCCCGCACTCAAGGTGAACAAGCTCTGTAGAAAGTAAAGGAGAGGGCGCCCGTTGCAGTCATAGCACCTGCCAGAGGCCAGGCCCTTCGTTTCTTAAATATTTTAAACAGCATATAGAAATCTCAATTATATATTTCTTTTGTCCCTCCCTTGTTTTGGCCCGCAGACCATCCATTGTGTAACTGACGGCACCAACATTAAACCCTTACATACAAGGGGGCTCTGGGCAGGCTGTAGCCGACCTAGAAGCAATTTTTTCGGATCACTCATTATGGTTAAGGGGCCTGGTTCTTGGTGAAAGCCCCCCTCTTCTAAAAACTTCAATAAAAATGACCAAATTGGCATGAAGAGAACCAGGCCTGATCATCCAAGTGATGATTTATCCTACGTAAATTGACACTACACATTTTTTATTTGTGGATAAATAGATCAAATCAAGATAAAGGTAGTTTAATATTTTTGTTGTGATAGTGGTTGGTTTAACATGTGTTTGACCATTTTCTTGCTGGGCAGCAGTGGTGGAATGTAACAAAGTATGCGTACCTTGTTACTGTACTTAAGTACATTTTTACATATCTGTACTTTACTTAAGTTAAAATAATAATGCATAATTTTTATTTTACTCCGTTACATTTTGCGGTAATTATTTGTACTTTCTACTCCACTACAGTTCTACAATTTATGCCGTTAGTCTTTACATTTTATGAACACAATTTGCTCAAAATCTTGCATGAAAAAATGTTGTGGTCAGTTTTGGGTGCTGACGGGATTCCACGCCGGCCCAAATTCACCTGACCGGTCCAAATTTACCATCTGCCCACCGGGAAAATGCCCGCTATGCCCGATGTCCAGTCCAGCACTGAGCTCCAATTATGGCAGTGTGTGCATCAATTAGCAGCATGAGCTGGTAGACTGGCTTGATTTCAATAAGACCTTGGCCGTATTTAAGAAAGTTCAAAGGAGCAAAGAATGAGTCTTTGAGGTTTTAATGTATCCCATGCCTGCCTCAACCCAAAGTATTGTTGAAGTTTAAAAACTCCCCTTTAAATCTGAAGAAACATATAGAGGTAAGCTATGCTTTAGTATGCTATGCTTTTGGGTATGTAATGACATGTGATGATACTGTTATCTAGCGTAATGTATGTTGACATACAGAAATAGTATCAAAATCACACCAGTGTCTATAGAGGTGTAAGTCAGTATATCTACTATTCTTTTACAAAAAGGCACAACCAAGGAGTTGAGACAAACCATTGTGTGAGTACTTTTACTTAAAAAATACTTTAAAGTAAATTTAAAGGTAAGTCCTTAGTACTTTTACTTAAGTAAGATTGTTGATGTAGCACTTCTACTTTACTTGAGTACATATTTTGCAGGATATTTGTACTTTTACTTAAGTACTAAGCTTTAGTACTTCCTCCACCACTGATTGTTTACACTTACATGTTAGGTTTCATGTTAATGACAGTTATAGTGGAAGTGGTTTTAACCTTTTTTAAGATGTGTAACATCTTGTATAACTTATTAACCAATTTGATATTTTTTAAATAGTCAAAGAGCCAGCTTTTGTTCTCTTTTCCACCTTTTTTCCCCAAACTGTTTTATTTATATTACATGCTCTCATTAAATGATGCATGTCTAAAACCTAAGAATTAGTCATTTTAGCCCATGAAATAAATCCTAAGGCTTATAATGTAGTAGATGTGATTCTAATGTGTGTTTCAATATAAATTAAGCAGAGACAGACTTTTGGTATGCAAAATAGTACAAATTATTTTGGAAAATGCACAGAGAAAGAAAGGTGTATGATTAGAATAGAGTATCCTGTTTGTCAATCAACTGATTTATTTAAATTATTTTATCTGATTTGCTGTGAGCCAACTAAGAAAATGTATGCATTGCTACTTTGGTTAGTAAACAGCTTGAAAATCGGGGGTGACATTTCTGTCATTTTTTGTTATTTTTGTTAATGTAATGTTTAAACATATAGTATTCTAACAAAAATATTTTATATTGCGTCATTTTGCTGTGAAAATTACAGACCACTATGGTTAAGCTTAGTGTTGGGAGAGTCGCCCTTTCCTGTGCAGATGCAGTGTAAGTATTGTTGCCAGAACAGGAAACACCTTGTTAGAAAACAGCAATTCAACCTGCTACTGATGTGAAAGTACAGAAGAGAAAATATACTAAAACTGAAGTGGATACACAAGTGTTTACATAA
>JBBPCY010072400.1:0-11069 GCA_037974405.1 Brachyalestes nurse
TCTCTCTCTCTCTCTCTCTCTCTCTCTCTCTCTCTCTCTCTCATATTCTCTCTCTCTCTCTCTCTCTCTCTCTCTCTCTCTCTCTCTCTCTCTCTCATAGTCTCTCTTTCTCTCTCTCTCTCTCTCTCGCTCTGAAGGACAGTACTATGTTTAGAACTGTTTAGTTTACTTACCTGTCGTCCTTGCTACAAGTGTCCTTCGCTTCACACCATACTGTGTGTGTGTGTGTGTGTTTGTGTATGTGTGTCTGTTTTGAGAACCTTCATTAGAGCCCTCTTGTTTAGTTTTAATTAATTTCCTTTATGCTGCAGGTTGTTTTTACACACATGTATTATTTTTCGTTATTATGTGACAAATTGTTTCACTTTTGGGTTGTAAGCTGCTTTATAAATGAACTTCATGTCATGTTGTGGTCTTGTGTATCAGAAATGAGAAATGCACTTGCAGGAGTCAAACACTTCAATCTAAATGGCGGGAAAACAGACAAAGCACTGGCACATAATAGTAATTCCACACTTACTATTATGTTCAATGATCTGTACAACATACACAATCCATGTGATAAGTAACTGCTGTCCTATGAGACTTGAGGGAGACGTAATGAGCAGCTGTCAGGAGAGAAAAATGTGGCATACACATCAAGAGAGCTCGGACTGCAAAATACAGGCAGACTAAATGGACAATGATATCAGAGTTGAGTTGGGCTCATGAAGACAGAGGGAAACAGGTGGCAGGTGAAGCTAATCCAGGTTACGGGAGAAAACAAAAGGGGAAATAGGCACGAGGGAGCCCACCGACTGTGTCAGTCCCCCCTTCCAGGGCCAATATAACCTGGGAGGTGATGGCACCCTGGTTGCTGGGCTGGGCATAGTCAGGGCCGTTGAGCTCAATAGAACTCATTAGACTAGATCCCGTCTAAAGATGACTTGGGTCAAAGTACAAAAACAGGCAGGTAGTACATATAGTGTACCGGGGGATAGCTAAGGGAGGTTTAAATGGTGCTCCGCTGGTTGATAATCACACCCTATCCCCAGGATGATACTGGGGTGCTTCCCTCCTGCACTGGTCTGCATGCACCTGAAAATTGTACTGATCTTCCCAGACCCACTCAGCTGTGTGGAACCACACATGCAGTCTGAGGACTTCCATGGGAGAGGGGTCCCACAGGCTGATTCCCAAGCACACACTCAAAGGGCGTTAGACCAGTCACAGAGTGGCGTAAAGAAATCTAGGCATACTTTGCCCAGACAAGAAATTCTGACCAGTTGTGCTGCCAGCTATGGCAGTAGGCCCGGAGGAACCTGCCGAGCTCTTGGATGGTTCATTCAGCCTGACTGTTAGACTGGGCATGATGCCCGGAGGTCAGGCTGATGGTGACCCCCAGTTTTATGTGAAACGCCTTCCACACCCAAGGCAGAAACTGGGGGCCACGGTCCAACAGGATATCATCCGGGATGCCATAGACACAGAACACATAAGGTAAGAGCCTCTGCTAGAGATTGGAAAGGGATAAACTGACAGCCCTTCAAAAAGAGCTCCATCATCCCCAAAACCATTGTGTAGTCTCCAGACACTGACAGATCAGTGACAAAATCCACAGCTATGTGCAACCACAGTCTCTTAGGTATCGGCAGAGGCAAGAGTTTACCAGCAGGCAAATCATGTGGGCTTTTGACCATAGTGCAAATGGAGCAAGACTGTACTATATTACAGATATTACAAGAGAGTGTAGGTCACTAGCATTTTCACTGAATTACCTCAAAGGTTTAGGAGATGCCCAGATGCCCAGTAGCGGATGCAGTATGGGACCATTTTGTCACATGTTGGCGTAGGTGCTTCAGCACATAGAGTTGGATTCCAGTTTCCTGCATTATCTCCTCATCAAGACTACATGTCACTGTGGCTACCAACATGGACTCTGGTTGAATGGGCTTGGGCTCTGCAGGGTTTGCTGCCAAGGGATACAATAGTGATAAAGTGCAAGCCTTACCATTTTTCAAACCTGGTCGATACGTGTAATTAATACAAGGTCAGAGTCCGCCATCTTTCTTCTCCACAAAATCGAAGTTTGTGGAGGCTAGAGACGTAGACTTGCTAATGAACCCCTGCCTGAGTGACTCAGCTACATATTCACTTTCTGACTTGGATAAAGGGTAAATACGTGACCGAGGGGGTGTAGTTCCAGGCAGGAGCTCAATAGTGCAGTACCTCGGCCATTGATGGGGAAGACCAGTTGCCCTGGAGGTGCTAAGCACTCCGGGCAGTGTTGAATATCCTAGGGAGATATTAATGGAAATATGATGAGCTTTGGGGTTTCTACATTGGTAGCATAGGGCAGAATAGGATTTTTCACATAACATGGCACCAGAACTGGAGTATGGAGCCATAGCCAGGGCAGACCCAGGGGCAACACTAAGATCTGGGTGTGTTCCATGTGGTATGGGGGAACAACAAGTTCTAGGGGACATGAGACATGGGTGAAAGGGTTGTCACTGACTGATTTTCTGTCCATGGCATTAAATGTAACCAGGTGGGATACAACAACCTTGGGGATGGATAACAAGGAAACCGGGATACAAAGATGCCAGTCAGCCCAGACACAGAATGGTTAATGATAGATGACAAACTGTTCAAACAGAATAAAGTCTTTCAATACCCCTTCTTTTTAGCGCCATTTAGCGGCAGGGGGTCAAATGTGTCAATCCTGATTGAAGTGTGTGATGCTTCTTACCCTACAGATGTTGATCCAATATAGCCATCCAAATCAAGACCAGCTTCCTGGCAGTCCATCTCCAGAAGAGTCAAGTCATTCCAGATGCTGTCCGCCCCTAAACGCGGAGAAACTGACCACCCAGGTGAAGTTGCAGTAAGCGCTCATTGCTAGGCTGCCCCAGGACTGGATGGTCAAAGACCATCTGGAAATGGCATCCAAACTCTGTGAACGAGGGAGTTGGAACCATCAGTTGTCAGGTGAGTAGTGTTGTCTTGATATAGGTCTTCAGGTGAGCTTAACGTGAGCCATTTGTAGAGCTCTCACAGATTCAATATTCTGGAGAGCGGGACAGCAGGGGCCATGACACTTAATTGGGTAAATTGAGATAAAGAAAGATAAACAATAATAATAATAAAGGTGAAAAAGTAGGTTCACAGTGGGCCAATTAATCTATTAACATGAATGATCATTTTATAGTAAATTTGCCATGCCACTGAATGTGTGGTTTTAATCAAATAAACAAGCAAGCAAAAAAAATTATGCTGCTGCATTGCAAGTAACTGAATGATTTGCTTTTTCCCTGCATGTGTGTGTGTGTACGTGTCTGTGTGTGTAATCATGCTGCTGATTGGTGTCGCAGGGTTTTGCAGCAACTGAGCCGTGTGGCTCTTTCTGAGCCTCATTTATCTCTGTCACACACAGACACATAGAGACACACACACACACACACACACACACACACACACACACTCATTCTAGACATATCTCTGTATGGCTCTCTTGGTGTCCTTCTGTGGAAACACCTACAAACACAACATGTCCTCATAGTGTGAACAGTGTGTGTGTGTGTGTGTGTGTGTGTGTGTGTGTGTGTGTGTGTGTGTGTGTTAGGTTAGTGCAAAGTAAATGGCAGTTTGTGTGCTGTTATCATTGTTGTCAATGAAAACAATAACATAATAACATACAATCAAAATTCTTCTTATTGTTATTGTTCAACACCAGTAGTAGTAGTAGCTTAGTTTTTCCTCAGTTCCTAAAGAAAAACATGAGAACACTCAACAAAAGCTAAGTGGGTTAATGTTAGCCTGCCATGTGCTAGCAAAGTGCTAAGACACAACATGCACCAAAACTGTGCCAATAATAGTCTATTGCTAACTAGTAATCAAGCTAACATGCAAAAAGTGTGAGGAAAACTTAACACACAATAAATGCTAAGTGAAAATTTATGCAGAACAAAATTAACATATCATAAGCCAGCACGCCAGCTAGTAAGCCGTAGCAAGGATCTTTAAAAAGTGAGAAGAAAACTCAACACACAAAATCAAGTTAAATAATCTAAATTAATCCAAGTTAAGTAGCTTGCTATTAGCCTGTCACAAACTTGCAATCAGGCTAGCAAGCAAAACAAGAGCTGTGTCCGAAACACTCTCGTTCACTCATTCACTACATAGTGTTTGCTATATAGGGGGCTACCTAGTGAACAAGGGGAGGCGACGCTTAGTAAATTTCAGACACTCGGGATGTTACGTGTTTACTAACTGTAAATGCTTAAATAGTGCGCCGGATCCTGGCAGTTTATCTCTGTTGCATAAACACACGTCTTGTCTCTCTAGTTCAGACACAGCCTGCACGTGAGGCGGGGTCTGGTGGACACGGTGACAGATAGATCTGTCCGGAGGGTACTACCAGAGCTGGACTGGTCATCGGGTATACTGGATATTTACCCAGTGGCCCGATGTCAATTTTGGGCCGACGCGGAATCACATCTGCCAGTCCGGATCGTGTACCACATCCACCCCCGGACCGCGGCTCAAAATGCCTGGCCGATTTTTTGTTCCAGTCCAGCCCTGGGTACTACTGTCCTCCATGGAGAGAGAAAGAAAGAAAAGTGACTGAATGTCCTCCTTTGAAGCCCCACTTCCCCCATCTCACTCCCCTTCCTGACGTTCGCGGGATGAAAATAGTGTGCAGTGTGTCCGAAAAGTGCACTTTTTCACAATGTAGGGCACGGTAAAAGAAACCCGCAGTGCATGATGGTATATGTGTATTCATGTAGTGTGCAGTGTCTGTACACTAGATTTTGCCATGTCACGCTGCGATTTTGTAGTGCACTAACTAGTGGGTGAAATTGACGGTTGGAATTTCGAACAACACTACAAAATGGCAGATTCACTACATAGTGCCCTACATAGTGAACGAGTGCACTTTTCAGACACAGCTTAAGACTCCAAAGCTACATTATTGAGTTAGGAACTCCAGGTTTAGACTAAAACAGGCTAGCAAGTAATGGAAAGCTCACACAATAAATGCTTAATAACAATTTAAGCTGAACAACAAGCTAGCAGGTCAGCTAGCGAGCAATGACAAGACTCAAAAAAAGGGAAGGAAAACAACAAAAGCAACACTGGCATCTTCAGTAGTTCACTATTAGTCTGTCGTAAAATAGCAGTCCGGCTAGAAATTGCAATGGCGCATTGCAAACTGGAAAAGGCTAACTGACACCACTGTTTAATGACTCAACTGAAATACTGTTAAATAAAGCACTGATGTATGTCGCTCTGGATAAATGCCAAATGTCATAACTGTAACTGTAGCTGTATAAAGTTAAAATATAAAAACTAAAATAAGAAACCACAAGCTTTCAAACTTCTGAAAATGTCTTCATGGTTCCAAAATGTTCACTATTGCCCAGCGAACAGGACATTCACCTTAAAGCCTCCTATTGGTGTTGGTGTTGTGTCGTCACGGCATTCTTTCTCTCTTTTGTATTGGGTTTTTATTTTATGTTATTTACTAGGTGGACAACCTTGAACAGGGTCTGCTGAAGAAATAAAGCCATGGAAATCAAAGAGATCTAAACCAAGTTCTGCACACACTGGTCTGGCATGAGCGCCTGGGCGACAGTAGCTATGGGTTCACTGTGTGGTCAGGTCTGCTGTGGAGTGGACAGGCTGTGTGTGTGTGTGTGTGTGTGTGTGTGTGTGTGTGTGTGTGTGTGCAGATGCTTTTAAGTTGCCTGTGGTTGGCAGTGCCAGCACAGAAGCCCACCATTGGGGAACACACACCTGTCGCCCCCTACTGGCCACAATGCATTCATTAATACATAATAATTTAAATACATGTTTGTTTATTGATTCTGCTGTAATAACTTATTCTCATAGCCAACAGAGCCAGTCTCTCTCTGTCTTTCTCTCTTTCTTTTCTTTTTATCTCTCTTTTCTTCTTCCTCCCTTTCTCTTTTCTCTCACTATTCTTCTTCCCTCTCTTTCCCTCTCTCTCTCCTTTCTTCCCCTTTCTCTTTTCTTTCACTATCTCTCTTTCCCTTATGGTGACAAACATTTATTAATTTATTTTTTTTATTAACCCTTATAGTCGCGCATGATCACAGCACAGAACAGCACATAGTGTGAACAATGTGAAATTCTTTATCTGCATTTAACCCATTCACCAACTGAAGCAGTGGGCTGCCACCAATGAGGGGTGCCTGGGGAGCAGTGTGTGGATGGTACCTTGCTCAATGATTCGAACCCACAACCTTCTGATTGCAGCCTAGCCACTAGGCCAACCCAATTTAGATAACAGTAATTAGTAATTTGTTCATATATATTATTACATTTAAGTTTATATATTTTTTTCATACATTTTTTTTGCACAATTTCTATTTACGTGATTAATATTAACAAAAATCATAAAAACAGTAAAATGCACAGGCCATATGTAAAAGTGCGGAAGTGTGTTCTCCATGGAGTGCGAGGGCTTATTTTTACTCTAAAAGTCAGCACAAAATATCGTTGGACCGAGGTGTCGGGGGGCACACAAACCCCCTGGTCCAATGATATACACACGACAGTACATACACCTATATCCTCCCCGAGGGGATTTTAGGCTTGCTTTGACGGCTCCGGGCCAAGATGGCAAACAATCTGACGTAAACGTTTCGGTTCAGTTGCCCCTTTTGTTCTCTTTTTTCCCAGAAACGCCGCTCCGGCCTGATCTCTCGCACTAAGCCCAGAGTGCCGCTGCCGGACTGGCCTGCCAGAGGCTTTGGATGTTGAATAATAATAAGACTCTTAAAATAGTTTCGGGATCAGAGAGCCGCTCAAAAACGTTCCCATTCATCCTAATCCGAGTCGAGTTAACACCAGATCGCTCACTTCCTCCCAAACCTGCCGAAGTGTTGACGGCCCACCGGTAGAATATTTACGGTGCCCCTCTGTCCAGCATGTCTCGCCACATCAAAGTTTCTGTTGCCCACGGACATGAACAGGTCCCACTCTTCAGTTCGCTCTGACGTTAATTGACCCGTCGCTTCCTGCTGTCCTGTGCTGTGTCTTTGGACACACTGTTTGACCTATGACCTCCAGAGGGCCAGACGCATCCTGCTCCATTTCTAAAAACCGCCTGAACTCCGACCTGGTTCCTCATCTTTCCGTACCATTTCACACTGGAGCTACAAGGCTAATGCGAATAAGAGATAACAGCGAGTTGTACAGTGTCTGAAACCACATAAGCGAGTCAATTACAGATTTGCCAGCTTGGTGTAATAGGTTGGTAAAGTGGTCCTCCCCCTCCTCCACCACACACATTAGCAACATTATCCTTGTAGCTCCAGTTCTAAACTAAAAACGCTCCAAACACATCTTGGCGGATTGTAGACCTCTGGGGTCAGTGGAGAGATTTGGGCATCTGATGTTGATTAAAGGAGTCTATAATAGAGTTGTTTATGTGGTTTCTTACACTGTATGACTCATGAACTTAGTTCAGGTTTCGGTATGGCCACGAATGTAACGTAAGATAAAGATGAACAGCTATACCTATGTTCTGTTAGCATCAATTCAGAGAGTTTGGGACATATAGATTTTGGTTCAAATTGTAATTTGTCTGCAGATCAGTGCAAAGCGATCATAAACAGCAACCGCAAACCTCTAAAACTCTGTGTGTTCGTGTGTGTATGTGGCTTTACATTTTTCAAATAAAACCTACACTCAGCTCCTCACACCACTCATGTATTTATAGCTGAAGCAGCGGAGGCCAGAGAAAATTCAACAGGTTTGTGACTGTGCGCGGGAGTCTAATGTAACGGCTAGGTGAGTTTTTACACACCACCCTGCCATCTCTACATTTCTACAGGTTTTACACACCAACCCGACATTTCTACAGCAGGGCTTGTGGCCAGGGACGAATTCTATTTTTTGTCAAAATATACCCATATCTTTGAGGTATGCAGGTATTATACTGCTATAAAACAGATAGTCCTGGTTATTACATTTAATGGGCTGATTTGAGTTTGAAGTAATCGACTAATAACACACACACACCTATAACCACCTCATATCAACAGAACTCTGCATTAAAGATAAACTGTACTGTAAATGGAATTACCCGAGACTGTTCTACTGCTCACACCGACCAACAAGTGACCTGATAGATGAACACTTTAAACTGTTTAAAGGGGCTAGCAAGTTATTGCTAGCTGGAACTAGGCTATACGATAACTAACAGCCCACAGCCTACAGGCTAAACAAAAGCTGCCAGTTAACAGGCTAAAACATAACAAGCTGAGAAAATAACTGAGAAAATTAGCTAACAAGGCCTGACAGATAAAGTACAGTTTACAGGCCAAAAGATAAGAGGCTAACAAACGTGTTAAAAGACAACTAGCTAACAGATTAAAAATACTAAACTAATTTGCTGGATAATAGCTACCAGGCTAAAGTCAACAGGGCTAAAGAGGCAGTTGGTGGCCCTGTAACCGGAAGATTGTGGGTTCGAATCCCAGGACTGCTCTGAGGAACCCTTGAGCAAGATACCGTCCCCACGTGCTGCTCCCCAGTCGCTGTGCTCCTGGCTGCCCACTGCTTCACTTGGTGAATGCAGAGGAAGAATTTTGTGGTGTTTACGTATAACACACGGTCACTTCACTTTACTTTACTGTACTAGCTAAAGAGTCTGTCAAATGTCCCACAAGCTTCAAAACGTGTGTGTTTTTGTCAGATCCACCTTAAACAGCAGTAAACCCAGAGCCTAAACAGTTCCTCTCACCCTAAATACTGATGGAATTCCGGCTTGTGCTCCAAGACTGAGCTCCTTTAGTGGGGTATGGAATTGTGCACATGCAGCTGAGTAACAAATAGCTGTGTATGTTATAGTGCACTCTGTAGGGAACAGGGATGCACCCCACTGTAGGAAGTGGGATATGCACTGTGGTTGGAGTGGAAACTTAGTAAGAGAAAAATATGACATCGAGTGAATGTTTTTGTATTAAACATAATTATGTTATAATGTGTTTATTATTTTGTAACAAAATGACTGCTGTACAGTGTTGGGCATCTAAAAATAATTTGAAAAATAAATTCACACAAATATCTGGTGGAATGATATATGCCATTTATTAATGAAATTATTTATTAGAATAACATACTGGAAATTGTACATCATGTAACTGATCTATGTACAAAAAGTTTAAATAACATAAAAGTTAAATAAACTTTAAAGTGTTAGTAGATCTACAGCTTCACTTTTTTGAAGTAAAAAATAGATACATTTTAAGTGTATTAATAAATTGTAAATAACTGTTAAAACAAATAAACTGTTGATTCTTTAGTAAAGTAGAACACAATATCTGATGTTCAGGATTTATCTAGAAATGTGCTTTTCTTTGCTGAAAACTAAAGTGATTTGAGGCAAATTTCAGTTTATGCTAAAATTATTGTAAAGTATGCTAATATTGTGTAGATAGATAGATAGATAGATAGACAGATAGATAGATAGATAATAGATAGATAGATAGATAATAGATAGATAGATATAAAATAGTATAAACATATGACTGGTAAATACTTAATACTTCTATCTAGTTCCATGTACTTAAAGTACGTAACTCTTTCTTGTATGGAAGTACATTACTGAGTACATTACATTACATTCATTTGGCAGATGCTTTTTTCAAAAGCGACTAACAATATGAGGACACATTCAAGTTTCTGGACAGTGTGAGAACCAGAGGAGTGTATTAAGTGCTACATCTTTATGTAAGAGTGATGCAAGAAGATGCAGCTCTGTTTTAGTTGAGTTTTTGTTTGAATACATTTTGGCGCTTTCAGACTTTCCAGTGCTGATAGATGCTATTTTCTGGATTTTATAGTGTTTTTTAAACACTTTTATACTCCATTGAGTATTTCTTATTTAAGTCACACCACTTTTCCTAGAGCGTGGCTATAGCCTCCTCTGTGAGATCACAAAGCAAGATATCGTTTCATCGGTGAATTCTGGCAAAGCTCAAAGCCCCTTTAACCCTCCTGTTTACATATAAAAGTAATAATAATACCAGTTTCAAAATTACCCTATTTTTCCCCCTCAAATCTTTGTTTTCTTTCTTTTGATCTAATTAAAGAAGACAGAAAGCGATTGAAGCACAAACCCTCCCTTAAAGTAGGCGTGAGCGTCTCGCAGGGGTGAAGAAATCCGTAAATGACCGTGAAACATTGCGATCACGCCGAATAATGAGAGGGTTCAGGGGTGACGTGCTGCACAGGCCTCACGGGATTGAGCCTATATGACTGCATTAAGAATGCATGGCCCACAAAATCAGCGTTAGTGGACGTATGAAACCTGCCATCAAGTCCAAATGGGGTTTGTAAGCAGTTCATGAGATCTGGAGGCTTCTCCAGGAGGTCCTGGGTGTGGAGGAGTTGTGGGGATGGAGAGTGTGTCTGCTCCCAGCTGTGTGTTTTAACTTTGCTTTAGACACACCTGTGTGCTGTCTGTGTAATCAGTGGCTCTGTGATGTTTCTCTTTCACTGCTCACATCAGCAAACAGGTGAAGGACTTTACCTCCCCATCCCCACCTACCCCACCTTGTACACAGTCAAAGAGAGTTTATATGGCAATTATCATATATACATTCTGGGACCAATCAGAGCTTACCTCCTGATCAATCGGGGGACAGCCTTCGGTAGCACATTATTCAGAAAACCTGCTGAAGATGCTATACAGTGTACCCCCACACAGTCATGGTTCAGAGTTTGCGGCCTCAGTCGTTCACAGATTTTTTCTTAGAACCAAACTAATAATTGTTCGCAGAAACCCACGCACATTCGCAGAAAACACAAATATCCTTTCGTGGCAATATATAAATTTTCATGCATTTTAGTGCTTAACTATAAAGAAAAATATAACTGTATAAATTTTAGTACTGTCAAGAGAACGCAAAGCAACCATGTATGAAAGCACATAATAGCACATGTAATATATACACTTATCAACTGTATATATTATAAATATTAACTGTATGATATATACTTTGTACACTTACTGACTATATCTGAAATATATGGAATACACAGTCTTGTATATA
>JBBPCY010072401.1:0-11068 GCA_037974405.1 Brachyalestes nurse
CCAGCCGTCGTGGAGTTTACTGGAAATGCGAAAAGTGTATTATATTTTCACAAGATTGCATATATTTACTCATTCATCCAACAAACGCAAATACCAGGCCTGTTTTGCACAGTCACATCACACATTATCGACAGCGTTATCAGATCACAAAAAACACCATAGCATTGTGGGGCTTGTATGATTTTTCCCGCCTTACTGCCTTTCAGCCTCTTTTAACCGCTTTGCAAAAAAAAACATAAAGAATCAACTTATTATTATTTCACTTTTAATGGGAAATGTGTAGTGTATTTTCACAATATTGCATATATTCACGCATTCATGCAACAGAAGCAAAAACCAGGCGCTTTTGCACGGTCGCATTACACATTGGACAGCAATGTATGACTTTCCCGTTCCTCAGTCACCAGTTAGCAATCATAGTGGTGGTGTTATGCATTGCACATGTATTAAAATACATAGGGTAGGAAACGTTGCCCTAGCCCGTAAAAAGGTCCTAAAATGTGATCACAGCACGTTTGAATAGATTTTATGTCGTGATGGCTGCACAAAAAGTCGTAAGACCGGGTTGACATATGATGGGTTTTGGAAAAGAAATAAAAATATATTACGTTATTTTGACTTTTAAACGACCCCATTTTAAGAAATGGATGCCATTTTAAAGTTCCAAAAACAAGAATTTTTTGGAAAAAAATGTTTGCTATGGTTCTGCATGACAAATGATCATGAAACAAAGCCCTCTATGACATTTGGAGCCTCCACTGTGGACCCAAACACATGGATGCTTCAAATAAGGGCGTCTTTTTGACAGGGTTTTAGCAGCGGTGCGCTTATTTTCTGAAGGTTAGTCGAATAAAGGCTCAAAAAACCAAACTTTTCACTACACAGGCACGGTTTATTTCAAACTGCATTAATTTAAAACAGAGAAATCCACTTGAGCAAAGGAGGGCTAACTTACAAATGTTCTGTTCTCCTAACACCATGTATTTCTTGTCCACCCAGCCAGCTCTGGCATCTAGCTCACAGAGGTCACTTCACTACATTATTTCTCTCCCTATATGTTACAGTGGTCTCTCAAACATTTTTTAAATGATCAATACTTGGCCCCTGATCAACTGATAAAAATGTTTTATGCAAGCACACTGTACTAAATATGGAAGAACATTTTGACATGGGAATTGTTTCAAAATTCTGCACAAGCTCCAATGAAAGGCAGTGCCAAATTTAGCTATAAAAAGAATAATGACTAGATTGCATTTCAATGAGAAAATGTGAAGTGTGATTGTGTGGTTACTATGGTAACTGGTTTTTGCTAGGTGATTGCTACGGTGTTGTTAGGTAATTGCTAATGGTTGCAGCAGTTATATATGGGCAAATGACATTTCTCATGTTACGTTGCAGTTGCTTGAGGCATGCTGGGGAAGTGTATGTCAGTGGTGTGGCACAGTGATTTGAAAATAAATAAAAAATGACATGTCCAGTCTCATACATTACTATCTGTGAATGTCACACATAACTTGTGGCAATATTAGCCTAAGACACAATAACTTTCTCTCTCTCCCTGTCTCTCAAACATGTGGCTGAACTGCACTTTTTTATGATCAGGAATAAAAATGGGTTTAGTTTCACTTTTAAACGACTCCATTTTAAAACATTTGACACCATTCTAAAAGTCTAAAAACCCTAAATTTCAGTTTGTAAAAGAAAGAATGTTCGCAAGCTCTTACCAAACCATTTATGGGTGTGGCTGAACACGCAGCTTTGGGCAATTATCTTGTGTTGTTACATGCACTGGTAAGATGCGATGGTATTTAGCGGACGAGTTGCTCCAGTAAAGTTGGGGGGAGTTGACACATTTGAAACTGCACTGTTAACAACAGAGAAGTCCACTTAAGCAAAAGTATGCTAACTTACACGAAAACCAACACTCTTTCTGCTGTACTAATGGTGTGTGTTTCTTCTCCACTCAGCAGCCCATAGCTAACAGTGATGTCACAACATCCTCTCGGGGTTTCTCTCCGACACACATTTCATAAATTTTGTAAGGGGCCTCAACAATTTTTTTTCTTCTAATATGTTTGAGAGTACTCTCAACCATTTTTAAATGATCAGTACTTAGCCCCTAATCGACCAATCAGAAAGTTTTATACTAGTGCTTGCAACAGATATTGATGGACATTTTGACATTACCACAATTCTGCATAAGCTTTGACGAGAAGCTGAGCCAAATTAACCAATAACAACAATGCATTTCCACAAGAAAACGTTGAGTGTGATTGTGTTGCTATAAGATTCATTGAAAGGACTAGGTGTTACAATTTCAAGTGTTTGCATCACTTCTGATGGAGAAGGGGAGTTCTTAACAGATGGCTGTTATAAGGATTTACCAGCAGGAAACATTGTCACTTGTGTGCCTCAGCATTACAGGGTTTTTCGGCCATTTATCACAAGACACCCTCTGCTGAGGCAGGCCCAACGGGATGCCCGTATGATCATCTCCTTTGCCATAACAAATGCCAGGGGGTAACTGGTACAGCCTGCCATGATGCCAATTTGCAGGTGCTGCCAGGTGGTGGTGTTGTTCTCAGCTATTGCACAAAACTGGAGATCCTGAAAGTAGCTCTTGACCCAAAGGCATTGGCGAGGTCTAAGAAAAACCACATGAAGGACTCTCTGTTCCTTCTTAGTGCTTTGAATCTGATGCCAGATTGGCATGCTCCTGACATCCTGAGAAGTCCTGGATACCAGCCTTCTGCACTGATGTGTCAACAAAGTTGTTTCTTTGCTGGAATGTAGAGAGCCTTTGGGCCAGAACACTAATGAAAAGCCTTTAGGCTAGGACACTAAATCAGCAGGCTGATCTGGTGATTCGGTATGGTGACGCAACAGTTAGAGCACCCATTTCTGAACCCAAACATAGTGTATCTGAGATTGCCTGGGGTGCTGACCCTTCATTATGGGGGATTTTGGAAATGAAGTGGAGTTCCCTTTTACAGCAGGGGGTTATGTGCAGAGAAAAGGTTGCCATCCAGCAAAGGTAGCTGCCTTTTTTGTTCTTTTCTAATATTTAAAGCCTTAAACAATATATAATTGGCTAGAACAGGGTGCCTTTGGAGGAGTTGTGGTATTGTATGAGGAAGTCAGGAGTGGCGGAGAAGTATATGAGAGTGGTACAGGATATGTATGAAGGCAATGTGACAACTGTGAGGTCTGCAGTAGGAGTGACCGATGCATTCAAGGTGGAAGTGGGTTTACAGCAGCTCTTTTTTGTTTACTATATTGGTGGACAGGTTTTCAGAGGAGATCAGAAAGGAGGCCCTCTGGACTATGATGACATTGTGAACTGTAGTGAGAGTAGAGCGCAGGTTGAGGAGACCCAGGAGAGATGTAGATATGCTCTGGAAAGAAGAGGAATGAAGATCAGTGGACTAAGACAGAATACCTGTGCATGAATGAGAGGGAGGACATTGGAATGGTGCGAACGCAGGGAGTAGAGCTGGCAAAGGTGGAGGAAGTGTGAAAGAGAGGTGAAAAAGAGAGAGTGCAGGCAGGATAGAATGGGTGGAGAATGGTGGCATGAGTGATTTGTGACAGGCAGGTACCAGCAGGAGTGAAAGGGAAGGTGTACAAGACGGTTGTGAGACAAGCTTGTGTTGTACGGAGGATTGAGCCGGCAAGGAGAGAACATGCAGGTAGTTGGTGTGAAAGAGGAAGATGCAAAGGATAGAAGGAAATGTGAAGCCCTAAGTAGAAGCCAAAAGTAGAAGAAAAAGAAACAATGTGTAATTGGCAAGTATTTCATATATTTTTTTCTGCAAAATCTAGCCAATATGATAAAAAATAGTATTTTTCTAATGTAACCAACTCTTTGGACACACCTGTCTCCCCCCAAAAACATCTGCATACACACATATTAGTATTATAGTAAGACATAAAAAAAATAAAAAGGATATGATATATATGATAAATATTTACAATCACAAGTAAGTCTGTCTCTGGCAGAGTATATGTATTTAGGGTAACTCTCAGTCTGTACTGCTGGGCAGCTGTGTGGTTATGGAGTAGCCTCTGCAATCAGAAAGTCGGATTGGTTCAAATCCCAGGATTGTCAGTGGCACCCCTGAGGTTTCCTTGAGCAAGGGACAGTCCCCACACACTGCTCCCCGGGCACTCTGTTCTTGGCTGCCTGGTGCTTCACTTGGGTGAATGGGTTAAATTCAGAGAAGAATTTAATGCTGTTCACAGTGTGTTCAGTGATGTGATCACTTTACACTTTACACTTTACTTTAAAAACAGTCAAAAGTGATACTTACATGCAGTCCCACCTTCACACACACGGGGCGCTAAAACTTTATTTAGCACAAAACCTGATTATTTTTTTTCAAAAAATAATTTTATTTTTCATGAAAAGAAATTGATTTTATTTTTCATGAACCACAACAACAGTTACGCATATTTTATTGATCTGTGCACACCTCAAAAGATGGACTCTTAAAGAGGTTTGTGTTCAAACCCACAATCCCTTATTTCAAATAATAAACACTCGGCTCCTGATCAACCAATCAAAAAGTTGTATGCATGTGCACAACACTGGATATTGATGGTTATTTTGGCATTGTAACTGTAGGAGAAGAGTCACCAAATTCCAACTACAAAAAGAATAATAATACAAATAAAACATAAGAAGAACAAGCGTGTGACTGCAATCACACTAACTAGATGCATTTCTGCGAGTACATGGAAAATGTGATTGTGACGTTGCTATAAAACCAGCGCTTGCAGACACCCAAACATTTGCATTGTGGGCAAGAAAAGTTTGTGTTAAAAAAATTCTAATAGCATTATAGAAACAAACCTGTGCTTTTCTGAATCAGTGTGCAGCACTCTACCACTGCACCACCAGTGGACATGAAAGTGGTGTCTCTTACCAAAACATTTATGGCTAAGGACAGAAGGCACACATAGTCATGTTCACAGTTTGTGTTCACATGACTTATCTGTGACATCACAGACATTCTCCTACACACATTTTGAAGGCAACTTGACCATCCGCTATGTCTCCCTACGTTTTACAGAGGTAACTTGACCACAAAAATCATTTGTTTAAATGATCACTCCTTGGGCCAACAAAAAATACTAATAAAACTTAAGAAGAAAAATAGTGCAATTGCTTACACAATAAGAAATTATTTCTTATCAGTAATAATGTTATTATTGTGGATGAACATGAACATCTTTTAAATTTACTGATTACATTTTTACATTTCTTTCCAGGAGCCAAAAGTTTTGTCATCTTTACAAGTGGCACTGTAACTGTTGTCTCATCATCAGGTCTAGAGGCCCCATTCTAAAGGTAAACAGCTCCTCTGGTGAATCTTGCATCAATTTGTTATCTATGATTTACATAATGTTTTATAATAATAATGTAAAATCATTTCTGGTATTCAAAAATGATTTCAATAGTATTTAAAATAAAATTCAAGCCATAGTCTTAACTATGACAAAAGACAAAGTATTTGATAAAATGTAAATTGATTAAATAAGTTTTAAGGTCAAATTAACTGCATAATGACATTGGGCATATGTATTTAATGCTTGTTCAAAACAATTACCCATTTATCACTAATAATTGATAGCCATCTCACAGTTAGCAACTTTCTGACTTTCTGATGAAAATCAACTCTAATTAATGTTTTGGGGACAACATTGTAAAGGGGTGGCCTTTAATCCTACATTTCTATCCAAGTATCCTATCCAAAAACCTACTTTTCCTCTCAAAACAAAATATACTGCTCTCTCCTCACCATTTCCCAATATAAACATAAGGTGAACTGTCCTTAAAAATTCTCTTGGGCATTTTAATTTCAGGAACAAAGTACTCCAAATGAAATTTCCAAATAAATTATAACAGCCATTCAGTAAATGCAATTCAGTTTTCCTTCCCTACCAGACCCTCCTCTGAAATTTTAGTGATAACCATTTTCCTCTCTTGTGTCAGATAGCAATTGCCCTTACTCCTGTGAATATCCTTCCTTCAGTAAAAACCTCTTTAATGTCTGTTATTTTGTTTCAGTATTAAACATTCCAAAGAGGTTTGCAAGACTAATCAGTTACAAAGAAAATCAAAACTCTTTCATCAGCATGGCCTTTTTTAAAAATGTCTCTGTTATGCAAATGCATGATGCCTTTTATCTGTGCTTTTGAAACTCCTTTGTCAATCTGTAAAGTGACAGCTGGTTTCATGAGAGGCTACAGTGACAAAGGCTTGATTTCAGTACCATTTTAGGAAGCAGAGGAGAGACTAATTGAGGGTAAGCTTTTGTCTTTAAATGGTATGTTTTCTTTTAAACTCATTAGTATAATGGCCGAGAGAGCATTTAGCTCATTTTTAGAATATGTCTTATCTCATATTATCGAGTCAGTGTTACAGTTTTTCCAGGGTTGGATGTGACTGTGGAAAATATGATGGAGCAAAATCATCAATTGCAGAGATAGACATGAAGATTCTACATGAAGATCCAGATTCTATCATTTCTAAATTCTTGAAATGAGGTTTGTGTGTCTGCATATTTGCATCAAGTATTTCAGTAGGAACATTTGGATGGAGCCCATGAAAAAACTGTCAGGGTTAATCAGAACCTAAAATTATACCCAGATGTGTGTGTGTGTGTGTGTGTGTGTGTGTGTGCATACTGCTGATATTAGACTAATGCCGACCTCTCCCCTCCTGGCAGTGTTAGGATTTAATCTTCTCCTCTCTTGCATTCTGTCAGCTTAATGTCTAAGGCTGAGCAATCTGCATTCCTCTTTCAGGCAAGTTTTCACCTTCTGGCGAGCTCAAATCCACATTTCCATGCTGCACTGCAGCATGCCTTTTCCTCCATCAGGAACACCAAAAGTAATTTACTATGTTTTCCAACAGAAAAAAACACTGAATTTAAGCATTAAAAACTCCTCTAATTAATACTTATAGAAAAGAACCATTTTGGTTCCCCCAAGAATCAACAGATAGATCAAACCTTTCAACAGTCTTTAACACTGTTGAGAACTGATAAAAGTAATATTATTTCCCCAGCAAGAATGTGATCAGCATTCTCAAGAGCATTAAATGTGTATTAACAGAGATGCAACATTATATCAGGGCTGGGGACTGTTAGGTTCAAACCCTAAAACATATGTAAATAAAGAGACGGAACACACAATTGTGAGTAAAACTGCTTGCAAGCGAGAGTGAGCAGAGAGTGTCTCAGTTACAATCTCCACCAACTCTGAGTTCTCCGCAGCACCCCCGCTTCCTTTTATTTGCGTTAGGTCATACAGTCATACAATATGCATTACATTAACATATACTTATGGAAAAGCAGTTGCTGGACATCACCCTTCCACGTCGCTGCGGGTTTCTTCTTTGTCAAGACGGGGGACTCCGTCCCAGTGTCAGCTATCGGGGGCGCAATAACAATAACGGTTATGCCGCATTACACTCCTTGTCTCCCTCCTCACTGGGCAGGCAGTGGAGTGGGCTACCGCAGTCTTGAGGTCCGACTCAGATGCGGGATTCTCCTATGGTACCATTAGACCATCACCCTCCCCTGCCGCTGCAGGGTTCTTCTTTGTCAAGAAGACGGGGGTCTCCGTCCCAGCGTTGACTATTGGGGGCTCAATAACAATAACGGTTATACCATTTGGACTGTGCAATAGTCCAGCGGCATTCCAACAATTCATTAATGATGTCCTCTGTGACATGCTGGGTAGATGGTGTTTTGCCTACTTATACGACATCTTAATCTACTCCAAGACCATCAAGGAGCACACCCAGCATTTCAGGGCAGTCCTCAAGAGCGTCATAGAAAAGGGATTCGCCATGGTACCATTAGACCATCACCCTCCCCCGCCGCTGCGGGGTTCTTCTTTGTCAAGAAGAAATACGGGGGTCTCCATCCCAGCGTCGACTATTGAGGGCTCAATAACAATAACGGTTATACTATTTGGACTGTGCAATAGTCCAGCGGCTTTCCAACAATTCATTAATGGCGTCCTCCATGACATGCTGGGTAGATGGTGTTTTGCCTACTTGGACGACATCTTAATCTACTCCAAAACCGTCAAGGAGCACACCCAGCATTTCAGGGCAGTCCTCAAGAGCGTCATAAAAAAGGGATTCACCATGGTACCATTAGACCATCACCCTCCCCCGCCACTGCGGGGTTCTTCTTTGTCAAGAAGAAAGACGGGGGTCTCCGTCCCAGCGTGGACTATTGGGGGCTCAGTAACAATAACAGTTATGCCGTTTGGACTGTGCAATAGTCCAGCGGTATTTCAACAATTCATTAATGACGTCCTCCATGACATGCTGGGTAGATGGTGTTTTGCCTACTTGGACAACATCTTAATCTACTCTAACACCATTGAGGAGCACATCCAGCATATCAGGGCAGTCCTCAAGAGAGTCATAGAAAAGTCATCCACACAACAGCAATACGGAGTGGGGGACCGCGAACTGTTGGCCATCAAGCGGGCTCTAGAAGAATGGCGTCACTTGTTCCAGGGCGGCAGAGACCCGTTCACGGTCTGGGCGGACCACCAGAACCTCATCACCATCCAACAAGCCAAGCAGCTCAACTCCAGACAGGTGCAGTGAGCACTATTCTTCGAACAGTTTTACTTCATACTGTCTTACTGCCCGGGGTCTAAAAACACCAAGGCTGACGCCCTCTCCCGACAACACCAAGTGGAGACCCCGTGCCTGTTCTGTCACCTCACCTTATCCTGGCACCTCTCTGGTGGGAGTTAGAAGACAGAGTTCGCCAGGGGCAGGCCTTGGAGCCCCCACCGGCAGGCACTCCACCTGGATGTCTCTATCTACGCGTTCTAACACTTTCCAGTGGGCTCACTCCTCCACCCTCAACTGGCCATCCGGGCACCTCCAGGACCCTATCTCTCCTCCAATGGGCCTTCTGGTGGCCCAGCATGGCCAAGGACACTAAAGAATTCATCCAGGCATGCATGGTGTGCGCCAGGGCCAAGACCACCAATCAACCCACTCCTGGTGAGCTCAACCCCTACCGGTACCACGCCATCCTTGGTCGCACATTGCACTGGAGTTTGTCACCAGCCTGCCAGACTCAGAGGGAAATTATACCATCCTGATGATCGTCGATCGCTTCTCCAAGGCTGTGCACCTGGTAGCTCTTTATGGACTCCCAACAGCCAAGACCACTACAGAGTTGGTATTAGAGCATGTAGCCCGATTGCTTGGATTCATCAAAGACATCATCTCAGACAGAGGGCCTCAGTTCACTCAGTTCTGGAAGGCCTTCAGCTGTCTGATCAATGTCACCACCAGCCTGTCATCTTGATATCACCCCAGACCAACCAACAACTGGAGCGCTTCCTGAGACGCTTCATCGCGGATCATCAGCACTCCTGGGCCTGCTACCTCTTATGGGCAGAACTTTCTCACAACCTCCTCACCTCATCCGCCACCGGACTCAGCCCATTCAAGGTATGCAATGGTTTCCAGCCTCCGGTGTTCGAACATCAAGAGTTGGTCCACAGGTGCCGGCGGGGTGGGGGTGGGGGGGGCTGTACTGTCACATGCACCGGTCACATGACACACACAAGGCACAGGAAGTGATGCACATCACAGGGTATATAAACAGGAACTCGGTAGTACTCTGCACTCAGACACTGGGTCTTCATGCCAGCTCAACTCCAGCCTGTATCTTTCGGTACTGTAAGTACTCCATGAGAGTATTCCGTGAGAACTTATATACCTTCTGTTTCTGTGTGCGTGTGAAAACGTTGGTTCTTGGTGGTAATCTTTAGTCCTTAGTAGAGCATTCTCAGACTAAAGTGTGTGGTTTACCAACTCTCTCGTGTGTGTCTGTCATTGGGTTCTTCCGCTACACTACACTGGGAAACTGTTCAGGTACGTTCTTGTCTTCTCCGTGAGACTGTGCTTCCAAGAAAGGTGTTTGTTGAATCAAAGCTACCTTTTCATTTGAACCATGGAAAAGTCATTTTTGGGTAATTTTAGTGTTTTCATATATATATATACTCATGAAATGGCATACATTAATGAAAACGTACTAAATTCAATTCTGTTGAATTTCATTAAGCTGTGAATTCTTTAGAGGAAACATATTCTTTATTGAAAAAAATGATCAAATATGACATAGCTGTGACTGCCAAAAGAATGTGAACCTTTGCTTTCAGTATTTGGTGTGATACCTCAACAATAAAACTTTTTGGTAACAGACCATCAATCCTGCACATCAACTTGGAAGAATTTTTGCCTCAGTATAGAATGGATTTAACTCTGGCGAGATCAAGCATTAAACCTGTCAGTTTGTTTGTAGCAGCTTTTGGACCTAGAAGAAGGACCTCTCTTTTATCTGCATTGAGCAAGAGAAAGTTTTGTGACATCCAGTCTTTTATATCTTTTATGCAGTCCTCAGTCTTATTTAATCTATGTTCATCATCTGGGTTGGCAGAGATGATACAAAGCTGTGTATCGTCTGCATAGCAGTGGAAGATAATCCCATTTTTCCGAATAACCAACCCTAATGGCAGCATATACAAAGTAAATAAAAGAGGTCCTAAAACAGAAATTTGCGGGACACCGTATTTTACTTTGGTGGGTGCTGAGAATTCTAAATGAACTCTTAAGAACTGACATTGGTCAGTTAGGTAAGATCTAAACCAGGCTGTTCCAGTGACGTCGACCAGATTTTCAAGTCTATCTAGTTGAATTGAGTGGTCAATAATGTAGAATGCCAGACTAAGGTCAAGCAGAACTAGCAAAGAGACAAATCCTTTGTCAGCAGACAGTAAAAGATCTTTTATTATCTTTACTAAGGCTAATCTTTCTGTGCTGTGATGAGGCCGAAAGCCAGATTGGATTTTTTCATACCTATGGTTCTTATGTAATTCAATTCAATTTTATTTATATAGCGCTTTTAACAATGGTAATTGTCACAAAGCAGCTTCACAAACAGGGCCGGTTCTAGACAGGCATATATGAGGGGGCAGACAGAAATGTGAAGGGGGCACATGGTGGCGACGGAGGCGG
>JBBPCY010072402.1:0-11068 GCA_037974405.1 Brachyalestes nurse
CTAAGGTGTTCTTGTCACGGGTGGGAATGTCCACGTGTTGGTGGTATTTTGGAAGTACAGTCCGTAAATTGCACTTACTAAAGTCACCAGCAACGATAAAAACAGCGTCTAAATGAGTTGTCTCTCACGCGCTGATGACGTCGTGGAGTTAGCTCATGGCTGGTTGTGAACAATGACCAAAAACACAGCTTGGAACTCTCGTGGCAGATAATAGGGGCGGCATTTCAGCATTAAAAAGTGTTTCCAATAATGTACAACCACAAACTATAGACTATTCTTACAAGACCTAACTATAAAAATGGACTTCATAGAAACAAACCATGCAGAACCTTTCAAAGATTCCAAGATATAAAGGTAAATAATTATCATAGGTAATATTATCATACATAGTAATCATTAAGATGTATGTAAAACATAAAAACTTGCATTATCATCGTGCAGATTGCCAAATAGGTACTGTTATTACTGTGGAATAAGAAAAATTGTTTTTCTCCCACATAATTGAGTTCAAGTGAGAATTAGTGATAAACGTAATATAGTAGTACTATACTACTTGATATGGTTACCATAACAAATATACTTAACTTTTAGATTTGTCCAGAATGAGAGAGAGCTTTCCCCAAAAACATAATATCCCAAATGTGCTTAGAAAGTGCAGATTATGTCTTAAAGTACTGTACTATATAGTGAAGTACTACAATGATCCGTTTATAGTAATAAAGTACTATAAAAGGTTCATTATACAGTAGTATGCTAGCTATAGTTTGGTTCTGATAATGAATAAAACTGAAAAAATGACATTTTGATGTGTGTATGTTGTAATTTTGGTGTCTGTATGTTTTGAGGATCTCTCTCTGTCTCTCTCTTTCAGTTATTAAGGACAGACCTCCACTGCCTCCCAGTCAGGCTCAGGCCATTCTTCCCACAGGCCCAGGAGAAGACTATTCATACAAGAAGTCCATCCTCAGTCTGTTCAAAAACAAGCCCTTCATCTTGCTCCTGCTCAGCTATGGTGAGATAAAGTTCAGTTCCAGTGACTGCACGGAATGTACAGTTTAAAAGAATACATAATACGTGTTTTTTTTATGTCATCACTGTCTGCACCAGTGTTGTGTATGACTACAGACTTAGAATAAACATCAGCCAGGTGATGCTGAAGCAGATATAAAGAACTGATTCTTGGTCACTGCCTGTATATATGTGGATGATACATTACAGTTATATACATTATATGTCCAAAATGTTTGTAACCCCCTTCTAATTAATGAATTGAGCTAGTTTAAGGTACATCCAGTGATGACACAGGTCATGCTGCGGAGCAGCTACACATGAGCCTAAGATCACTATGCCCTGTTCTAAAGGTCAGATACAGCAGTGCCTCCCAACCCTGGTCCTGGAGGCCCCAGACCCTGCACATTTAACCTACCCTGTGTCGTGATGCGTGATGTGTTCGGGAAAGTGACACATTCACAGGAGTTACTCGTAAAGCTTTATTTGTAGCAGCAAAGTCAGGATGTGAAAACCCAGGGAGCACCAAAGACAGCGTGGCTCAACTTATGCAGAAGAATGGAAACAGTAAAAGCAATAAGCCGGATATAATGCTGCTTCGGTTAAACGGTGAGACAGAATAAAAGTAGTCTGATAATACAGCACTGGGTGTAACAGCTCAGCTGAATGGTAGAAGCAGAACAGAAACGGTTCACTAACAAAGTGCCGGACACAGCTACATGGTAAACAGAAAAACAGTTCAAGCGCCTTTACAAAAGACAGTGGAGAAGGAAAGCCCATGGAGCGCCAGGTCCAGCCACTTAGGTCTATCTGGTCATTGTCGAACTTCCAGGCGTGCAGGTTTCAGCAGAGTCTACGGAACACCAGGTTCACTTGCTTTGGTCCAGCTGGTCAGCATCTTCAGCATCAAAGAGGAACTGCCAAGAATACAATTCTCAGTATTCTGTTAGGATGACAGACGTGTGAACAACACGGTGCACTAGCCAGTAGGCATGAAGATGACTGGGGGCCAGATTCCAGCTCAGGCTGGGTAGAAAGGGAGAGAAATGCAGAACAGGTGAAAATAATCAGGTATATGGGAGAAACCAAAATGACAGAAAAAAGGGGAGCGGGATGACCCAGTCTCAGAGGACTGGAAACTCTGATGGTTTTAGGTTAAGCACGGCTGTGACACTCTGCTTTTAAACCACTTGAACTCAGTAAAGGCTTGTTAATTAGCTAATTAGTTGGTTTGGGGGAATTGTGAGCAAGGAAAAAGCTGAAATTTGTGTAGCTGGGAACCTCCAGGGCCGGGGTTGGGGACCACTGATCTAGAACATATAAAGCTCACTATTATTTGGGTGTGAAGCAGAGGAACTACGTTCGGTGGAGTCGATCGAAAAGCTTTGGGAGGACCTGATCGTGATCAGATCCTCAGTGTTTTAACATCTAGAGTAAAGCAGAGTAGAGAAGAGGCTGAAACTGCAACAAAGTGTAACAAACAATCTGTAGATACCCTTCATTTTAGAAGAAACAGGATGAGCAAACAACATTTGGATATATAATGTATGTTTATTACATATTTTTGAATAAACTGTCATCTGGATGTTTTTCAGGTATCATGACAGGATCTTTTTATTCAGTGTCCACACTCCTCAATCAGATGATTATTGCCCATTACCCGGTGAGTACACTTTCACTGATTTACCTGCTCACCCACATCAAACTGCATGCATGCAACTGGTTTCATGATCAGGATTGAAATCTGACACACCAGACCAGAGGATGAGTCTGGTCTCAGGTTCATTGTCTGTGCTCTTGCAGCTCATTAGCCACTTTTTTCACGCATGCCAGGTACTCACAAGTTACTGAGAAGCTGATGGACAAAAAGCTCTGTGTGAACTCTGCTGGCTAGCGTGTCTCTCCAGGCTTAGTCAGCTGACTTAGTGGCTCTGTGATTTGATGGCTTTCCCACCAAGTCTTCTAACTGAGCCCACCATGTGACATCACTTGTACACAGTATTACACAGTATTACCCCCATTACATAATCTGATGGCTCTGAAGAAGCAGTCACATTTTAAGAATACATTAAGCAGGTCACCATCTCTAGATGATATGTGTAATCATATGTGTTGAGGAAAATCTCTTCAAGGTTCTTTACTATGGTTTTATACAGCAATGTAAACACTTACTATTTGTGGTAAAGGTTGTTTATGTAGTAAAAATGGTTCTATGTAGCACCACCTTTGCCAAGAACAAACACTCTCACTAACTAGGGTTGTTCTTTCAGGGAGAGGAGTTGAACGCTGGGAGAATTGGTCTAACTCTTGTGGTGGCGGGAATGGTTGGATCCATCCTTTGTGGACTGTGGCTGGATCATACCAAGACCTATAAGTATGTTTGTGTTGCTTTCAGATGATTAAAAAAAAACAGTACATTTACAAACAAATGTAGAAACAGCAACACCTACAGTGAGAAAGTGATGGACTGAATATATACGAGGGGCATTCAAAAGTTGCATTTTTGTTGGTGAAAGCTGGACGAGTAGTAATTTGGGCGTGTCTGAGAGTTTAGCGCCATTTAGTGCTGTCTGATTTCCACCTTTTTGGACTGCTCAAAGAAGCTTTACAGGGAGGTAGATTTTCATGTGATGATAATGTGAAAGCAGCGGTGCGTCAGTGGCTACATGCTCAACCAAAACCATTATTTGCTGGCGGCATTAAAAATGGTACAACACTGGGAAAAGTGCAAGGAAGGGAACTATGTAGAAAAGTTATGTAATTTGAATTTTGAAATTCGTTTGAAATGTGCGGAAACTTTTTGAAAGTCCCTTGTGTGGAAATAATAAATACTTTTGAATGAGTTCAGTGCGTTCGTTTTGAATAGTTTCTGGAATGCATGATCATATTGGTATACACAGATAAAAAAAAAAAACTTTTACCACTGGTCAGTATATTGATAGTGTATTAATTACATGTACTGTAATGCTGAGTTACTGTGCTGAAATAATGATAAATTAGCTTTTGTGCATTCGTAAACCTTAAGAAATAGATTTTCCCTTTATGCTAATGCTGATATAATATATATAGAAAATCAGATACTCTTTCATGCCAGTATTTTGCATCCTTAATATTTTTACTGCCTAGTCAAAAAGAGTAGATTGTGCCACTCTTATCAGTGTCATATTTTCCTGGTTAATCTTAGCTGTTAATCTTATGTCAGATTAAATGTAAGGAGATTTCTCACATGGCCGAGTGCTCATTATTTTCTTTGCAAGTACATTTTCATAAAGAGGATTAAGCCTCCGTTCTGCTAATGCTGCTACTGTAGCCATTGTTTGAAGGTGCAATAAGTATAATTTTCTGTTGCCTATCAATAAAAGCTTGAGAACGGCAAACATTCATTAAAAGTAATCAGTGTATAATGTTACAGCCGTGAGAAGTGAAGGCACAAATTGAAAAAGGCTTTCAGTGTCATGGTTACAGTGATAATGGCAGGTTGTTGTAGAGTAGCGAGTAACATTTTCCTTGGCAGCAGACTGGGGTTCAATTGCCTTTCCAGCCAAGCCCACCACACCACACCACACCATTTACAGTATTACATGAGCCTCTACATGTAAAATGATTATATTGTAAGTTTCTCTGGATGGGCATTTCTGCCAAATGCATAAAGGTCAATGTAGTAATGAATGTTTCTCTTCCCTTTAGAATGACTACACTGATTGTGTATATCCTGTCGTTTATTGGAATGCTGGTGTTCACATTCACTCTGGACCTGGGACACCTGCTTGTGATTTTCTTCACTGCAGGAGCACTGGGGTATGTCTGGGCGGCACTTTCAGAAGTATATATGAAGTTCCTATAACCCATCACTTTTGTTGAAGCGCCACAAGACACTGGTTAGATTATCCAAGGTTCAGGACCAGCGGTCTCTAAAGACCCAATTAACCATCTTTTAACTCAGTGGTTCCCTTTTCTAGATAAGAACATTAATTATCCCTTTTCTAATTGAGCGAAACAAATGCAATAACTAATGGTGCAATTTCACCACTGTGGGAGAAATAAAGAGCAAGTTATAAACAAGAATAAACAACTGTCTCCACAAAAATGGCTGGGAAAATAAACCAGTTCC
Organism: Brachyalestes nurse; assembly: GCA_037974405.1. Classification (NCBI taxonomy): domain Eukaryota; kingdom Metazoa; phylum Chordata; class Actinopteri; order Characiformes; family Alestidae; genus Brachyalestes; species Brachyalestes nurse. The sequence continues at coordinate 5,120 of JBBPCY010072402.1, forward strand.
CAGTAAGAAAAAAAAAACTTAACAGAGGGTCATCTCAAGTCTCACACTTCAGTTTGCAGCTGATGAAGAGTCAGCCTCTGCTGGAGGCTTGGCTGGGTGCACAAACTTGTCCATGTTTTTGCTAGCAGTGCTCGAGTGAAGTGCAGGCTATCCCCCTAGGGGGCGCACCCCCAGTTTGGGAACCCCTGTTTTAACTGATAGTAGATGAGTGTTCTCATCAGCTCTTGTGGTGGCTGTATTGGTGAGATCCATCCTTTGTGGATTGTGGCTGGATCATACCAAGATTTGTTACTCATACATTGTCAGGAACACAATAGAGTTTATACATAAGCCAGACTCCTTCCAACCACTGAAACGTGGGAAAGGAATGTAAAGGAATCTATTGTGCTCTTGAAAATAGTTTGATTTTAAAGAAGTCAATTAGGCCAATATACTGCAGATTTCTACAACAACCTTTTCTCTCATTTGAACAGGAGTTATTTTTATAAATGATTTTTTTTTAATATTCAGAGATTTTGAGAAATTCACATTGCCCTATTTCCTACATGTGTTGTGCAACGGGGAATGTCTTAATACATTCAGAATTTACTTTTCTTTTTTTTTTTAACACCGTCCCAACAAAAACACACATTTCTACATTGCCTTTTTCTTATTTATTTAATTGATATTTTGAAACCTCTGTTTTACAGATTCTTTATGACTGGATACCTGCCCATTGGCTTTGAATTTGGTGTTGAAATAACATATCCCGAGTCTGAGGGCACGTCCTCTGGTCTCCTTAATGCATTCGCTCAGGTAAGCTGAATGGAATCCTGATTTGAATAGCCAGGCTACTCACTTTAACTCGGACAGACACACAGGGCTTGAAACATTTGCATACACGCCCAGATGGCACGCGGCCATGACTCCGTCTGGCAGCATTCTTTTGCATTCATTTGACTAAAGTAATTTCATGTCAACACATGACTACACATTACATAATCAAAACAAAAGTGACCACAAATAGTCACCTTGAAAATAATTAACTGGGAAAACTGGTCCACCTGGTCTCTGTTCTAAATTAACCTGTAAGTCTGAAACGACAGGTGTTTGGAATCGTTTTCACCTTCATCCAAGGAAAGATTACCACAGACTTTAAGCCGCGGGCTGGAAACATCTTCATATGTGCCTGGATATTCCTCGGCATCATTCTAACAGGTGCCTTTCTAAAGATTTTTTATAATTTTGCCTTGTGATGATGTATGAGTGTGTAGTGTGCATGTATGAGTGTGTAGTGTGCATGTATGAGTGTGTAGTGTGCATGTATGAGTGTGTAGTGTGCATATACTGTACATTGGTGTAAGCGAGACAACTTTTTTTCCCTTGCTTTCAGCTTTAATAAAATCAGAGCTGAAAAGACATGGAGCCAATATGGGCAATAACAAAGGTCAAGCGGTAAGAATTCCCATTCCTTTTTTTTCGCTAATACCTCATTCTCCTCTATCATAACCTCTGCAGAATGCAAATGTCTCACAACGACAGCCTTGACCATTTATCTATGATAGACACTTTAAAGATTTTAAGGTCTATCTTCTTTTGCAGTGAGTTACTATTTTATATGGTAAACCTCTTTTGTATACCTACACTCATTGTATTAGGTACATGTACCATACAGGTATACTTTCAGTTTACAATTATTGACTGTAGTCCACTCATTAGTAAACAGCTCAACACTCCTCCCATATTCAAACCCCTCGACGAGCGCATCAAGTGCAACATCTCTGCTGGGGGTTTTTACACAAATCACTGTAACTGTTAGGTTGGAAACAGTTCACCAGTCAAAAATATAAAAATATCCAGCAGGGTTCTCTTCTCTCGGATGCATTGTTAGCCTTTTGGGTAAAATACCTGTTTCATGTTGTAGAAAATGTCAGTATAAAATCTTTTATATTTTTTGTCTTTCTAAGGTTCCCACTGAGTGCCTTTCAGAGAAGGTGTCCAACGGCGTAAAGCTGGAGTCCTCCTCGAGTTTTTCACACGAGACCTCACTGTAAGCCGACTGAAACATGTGACTGTGTAGCACTCCACTGTCATCAAGCTTTCCTGAGGTTACTTGAAACGTTCTTTTTATTTGTTTACCTGCTGTAGTGCAAATGGTATGATTTCTGCGGAACTGTAAGCTTCAGAGAAAAGTTCACCCATTCATGTCTACACCTCTCTCAGCACATAGCAGACAATCTGCTTTGCATTAGTATGCTAATCACATCCACGGTGCATTGTAGTCCTCTCATAGTGACCATTATAGCTATATTCTGTAAGATCTGTCGTTTAGTGGCTCTTGGTCCAGCTGCGCCTGCCACTGCAGTTTGCTCGGAAAGGTTTACAACTGTGTGAAAAAGCAATAGCAATATACTACAGCTTACAAGAGAGAAAAAAAGGTGTTTAAATTCATACTACACACAGTGGGATGGCTCCTTACTGATATATTACGTTTATTTTATAGCAGTGTCTTAAGTCTGTTCTTGTATATAGATTGCATGCTTGTAATAATGTAGGAGTGTATGTTAGTGTAAGAGGTTTTTAAGCTGAGAGGGCATTAGGAAATGAAAGCACAAGAAAATAACTTGACCTGGTGCCGCTGAACTGGAGCACGGGATTTTCTAGCCTGCAGAGAACCTCAGAGAAAGTGTGGTCACTATGAGAGAGGATCTGCCATGCAATTTTATAGAAAATCACATGATTTTGAAGAACTTGTTCCTAATGCTTTAACACAGATGTTGAGATGTTAAGAAAAGTCTTTACAGTTGAATGCAGAAATTTGAACACCCCCAGTTTTTCTAAGTGGAAATAAGAACGCATCCTCTAACGAACAAACCTAAATATTGCACATTCCTGTGCAATTCTGGTGCAAAATGCCTATATATTTGCTGAGTTTAACATATTGAGAAAAATACTAAAAACATATTAAACATGTCAGAATTTTTGCATGGAGCACAATTTTTGGGGAAAAAAATCGATATGTTAAATTCAGCAAATGAACAGTAACCATGTATTAAATGGCAAAAGTGTGTGCACTTAGAACATCAACAGAAATGTCATTTCTAGGGGTGTAACGGCGTGTGTATTCCTCCACGTGTGATCTTCATACTGATGAACACAACTTTTAACAAGTTAGAACCTTGCCAGGCCTAGCTCAGACTGACTGGCATCTGACTGAAAATGTTTGAGCTCCTTATTTATTTATTTATTTTTTTACCAAAATGCTACCTCTCTGTAACTGCTGTCCCTCACTGCTAGTCTTTTTTTCTCTCTCCTCTTTTTTTGGGGAGGGTTGGATCTTTAACTACTTAAATATAGTGTAACAAATTGAAACATGCCTCCTAACACACATTTATTTGTTATTTACAAAAGAGATGCTTTTTTTTTTGTTCTGTAGCCAGTTGTGACCTATTAGCATTTATTTTTGATCAGCCCCACACAAAAATTGAGAGTGCATGTTTATGTAAAAGAAAAGTAACCTAGTCTTATGGATCATGCATGTCAAGTCAAGTCAAGTAGATTTTGCAGTCTGGATATATACAGTATTATTCTGTATTCAAACAGGAGAGTAAAAAATGCAGAACAGAAATTACATGTACAAAAAGTACAGAATAGAGGTAGACAGCAATAAATATGATTGAGCAAATATAGCAGAAAGCGCTGCTCTTTTTTACCGTTATACCGAACCGTGATGCCTAAAGCTTGGTTTGAGCTGAATTGCGACCTCTGCACCATTACATCCCTAGTAATTTGACCAGGGGTGCCCAAACTCTTGCATTCGACTGTATATGGTGGAATAGTGAATCCGAGCACTGGCTTATAGAGGTATGGCAAACACTTTTTACAGCACAAATCACTGTCTGTCGACAACCGTGTAAGTGCAGGATCTACTGACACACATTCCAAAGTTGTAATTTCCGGTCCTTGTGAGATTTTTTTTATGTTTTAATACCTCAGAAGTGGTAACAGGAACCAATGTTTAATTGATAGAAAACTTTTATAATGGCGCTTTTGCTATTTCTTTTTTATTATTAAACAAATCTGGTTTCTGTATTTTACAGAACTCCAGATTTATTAATTTAACGGCTTTTTATTTATTAGTCGGCTGAAGTGTTCTGTGTGACTGAGCTCAGTGCGCTGACAATGATGATGGAACTGCTGCAGTTTGTGGTTCTACTGGAATACATGTCTTCTGTAAATAAAAGCAGTATTTGAGCAAACATGATGGCATGTGTTCCATTACCTGATCATGTGTTTTGTGTTTTCATGATCGAGTTTCACTGCTGAATGTATGGATTTTGTTCGAATTGCTATCAATGCGACAAGGTGTTTGGATTTTGTCCTTCAAACAGGGCAGTGATAGCCTTGTTTCTTGCTCAAGTCATCATCAATAAAGAAATGCAGAACTTATGAGTCAAATCCTGTAGTTATGTCTCACTCTACTTGTTTCACACATTACTGCATCTGTCGGCTTTTTTGACTGTATTTTTCTGCACACCAGGACCAGTTTTCCTCTGTACTCTAACGCCCTCTTGTGGCTGTAGTAAAACTCGGTGAGAACTCGGTTTAAGGAATTTGCCTCTACAGTAAGTTTGAGAGTTTTAGAGCAGTGGGCACACACAGATCCCGGTCCTGGTCCTGAATCTGCAAACCCTCCTCTGGCTAATGAACTTCGTCTCTGGTTGGCTGGAGTGTTAAATAAAGGAGGGGCAGTATATAAAACGGAGCTAAACACGGCATGAAAGTAGCTCTCCAGTAGGAAGGCTGGTGTTGCTTGTAGAGTAAGGACTTTTTACTGCCTTGTAATTAGTATTCGATATCTCTGCTATTACATGTTTGGGAACTATGTACCGTAACCCGGCGGTTAGCAAGGCAATCAGCCACCTGAACAGAACGAGCCTCCTGCTCAGCATTTGATTGCCTTGCTAAACGCAAACCTTAAACATAACCTAGCACGATTATTTTTTGTAATATAAGTTTGTAATATAAATATTAACGTAAGTTCAGCTACATTTTCATATAAAATATAACTATATGTGTTTGTACTATCACGCAGTCTATCGATTCATCCTACTCAATCAAAAAATGCTCCCTTTAATTAAAAAATTCATAGTTTATAGTCAGTGTATAACACAGATAATGATGAGAAATAGTCAAATAATATGTACAATCAAAGAAAAATGTCTGGACAGTGCTGATGTTTCCCAGCTTCAGATAGCATTCTGCAAACTGCCGAAAATAAGGCATTTTAGAATCAGAATCAGAAAACTTTATTGATCCTATTGGAAATTGCTTATGTAATGACTGCAAAGACACAGACCCCAGAGTAGCGACATATACTCATATGACCTTGAACTGTGCACTGAAAGCAGCATGTAGGAGCAAACAAGTTTGTACAAGTGGAATGTAACAATTAAAAGAGCTTTTAAGATATTAATCACCGTAAATCAGTTACCCGAACGCAAGATAGCACAGATAAACCAGTGTCCAATCCAATGTAGCACAGATAAATCAGCGTCCAAAGCAAGATAGCACTGATATACCAGTGTCCAACGCAAGAAAGCACAGAAAAAAACAGCTTCCCTAACGCTAGGTAGCACTGAATCCCAAGACTGTGGAACTGCACATGCGCAGCAGGGCACGGCAGCCCTTGTCGATGGGTAGTATGTTTTGACAGAACACCTGACCGGGTTAAAGTAATTTTTTAACGCGTTATTTCGTTATATATACATATAATATAGACGCTTAGACGTGGTGGATCTGTTCGAGGACACGAACCTGTGTGCCATCCACACTGAGAGAGTCACCATCATGCCTGAAGATATTCAGCTGGCCCTCTGTACCCGCGTAGAACTGTGCTTAGGGTCCCCAATGTGGAATGCCCTCCCTGAACATCTGAGGGCAACACAATCCACTGACTGCTTTAAAAAA
>JBBPCY010072403.1:0-11068 GCA_037974405.1 Brachyalestes nurse
GGGAGGAAAAAGGCGTTCAGAGGGTCGAGGGCCGAAAGAGACTCAGAAGACCCCACCGTGCATATGGACACACACACACACACACACACACCTGTACACCCCTCCTATTGCCTAATTTAGAACTGGCATATCCACAGTCTCTTAGATCTGCTGAGACCTTTAGAATAGCTGAGATAATGACAGTGATCTTCTTTTTTCACAGGTTCACTTTCTGTAATACAGTTTCTTTTCACACAACTACAATACGGACAGAGTCTCTTTATTTAGTCTTTTTTGTGGAAGATTGTGTTTGTGCATGTGCTTTTGTACTGCGAAGTAGATCTTTTGTTGATGATTATCGTGACATCAGCCTCTTAAATAAAGATATCATAGAAGGACGCTTTATTTAATGAGCCGCTTTTCAAACTTCCTGTACCAGAAGTTGGAGCATATTATAAGACCCACCAAATATTTTGTGAAGTATCTGCATATAATGGTCTTTAACATCAGCAAGTGCAGCAACATACCACGACATATATAGGCCTATACTGTTACTAGTTAGAGATAATGTGCAATAAAAAGTAATGATAATACTCACTGTTTGTGTATTTAGATGTAATCCATTCTGCTTATACCTCTTGTATGAAAACAAATATACATTTAGTTGGACATTATATATCTCATTTAAATTTATTCTGATCACTTGTCATAACTTTGATCACTGATACTTTTGGTACAACAGTCACTGGAGCTGCAGGATAATAAATCAAGTGTATTGACAATTGCAGTTGAGGTGTAAGTTGTTTGTTTAAGGCAAAACAGTTCTGTGTGTATTATATGCATTGTGTTAGAAGCAAGGAAAGGTTCAGTTCAGGGTTTTGTGTGTGTGTGGATACATTTCATGTTATCACTTTTTTGCCTTGCAGTATCACAGTTTCACAATGCATTGTGGAAATAAGAGTGTTTTGGAAATGCAGTGGTTCCGGTTTCTGGTCTAAAATAAAGTTCATTCAGATATGATTTTGTGCATCGATTTTGGTTCCTCACAACCTCTAATCAATCCCTTTTTTTGCAATGCAAATTGTTCAATGCCATTTTCGTCAGTGATAATGTCATAATGTGTCTTTCCGCTAGCAAAGTTAACTTTAGAATACATGCAAACAAACACAAAAGCAGTTAAAAGTATCAAGATTTGTTTTGTTTTGTAAAAAACTATTTGATATTTTGTGAGCTGGTAGGCAGAACACAGCTTTGGATCCAGATTTCTCCTTGATGCCTCCAGCCTTTGCTTGGATTTGTGAAATCAGCAGCTCACCTGATTTAATTGAATGAAGTACTTATTGAATCAAAGTAGGTTTCTGATGGTAACTGCAAGCAATACTGCCCTTTTGCAGGGAACACATTGATATAGTGTACATATACTGGTGAGTCTTTTGCACAGTACTATATATATGGTATACATATTCGCATGATGTAGAGATATAATTGCAATACAATGTCCAAATTGTGCATTGCTGGAATGCATCTGTTACTCTGCATCAGTGTGTTTCACAGAGATGGCTTCAGTGTGAGGGAAATACCATTCACTTTGCTGGCCAGTCGACACCCCCTCCCGAGATGGATGATGAATGGATTGTTCCACACTAGAGTGTGTAGAGTGTGTCCCTGGTTGACAAGCATACTTGCGGTTCAGGTTCACATACACTGTTGCTTTACACTCTCTTCATGCTGCCATTCCAGTCTGTCCCTCTGTTTGGCTCCATCACTGCAGAGCTTTTATTCTCGGCTGTCTGGCATGAGCAAACTCCCAGAACACAGCAGCCGGCCTGGAGAATACTGGACTGTTAGAGAACTTATTGGCTTTTTAGTCCACATTGGAAACTTGCACACACACACACTCTCTCCTACGACACAGCTGTATTTATCAGCCATGGGATTTTCCCAGAACATAGTCCTGTGTGAGAGAGAATGTGAGCACATTCTTTTCTTTGTTCTTTTTTTTTCCTCTACTTTTCTTTATTGCTCTTAATGTGTGTGTGTGTGTGTGTGTGTGTGTGTGTGTGTGTGTGTGTGTGTGTGTGTGAAGTGGTGTTGTGATTGGTTGATAATGGGTTCAGATTGTTTAGTCTGTGCTTTTCTGGGATTGGTCTGGGATTAGTCAATGTTGGCCTGCTCTGCCTGGAACACTTTTGTACTACCTAATTTCTCAATATGTAGCCGCCATAACAAGATTTCACCACGAAGTGTTACGCAGCCGATGTTTTGAAATGGTGTAATATATAAAAAATAAACGACATGGTTTTGTTTATCCGCTACGTTCCTCCCTCTCTCATTCTATTTCATTGACAGTAGGGATGCTCTCGAAATCTGCCAAAGTTAGAATCAGCAAATGTTCACTCCAAGCGTGACATTCTGGTTTTGGCAGATGTGTGTTGCAATTTTATCACATGAATAATATGACCCAGTGCACTTGCACTGTACTGTAATTGTCCTGCTACACCTGTAACAGCCAATCACCTCTTTAGATGTAGCACTTTATTTAATTCCTGTTAAGACAGGCTGATTCTTCATGTATGAATGTAAAATAGCTGTTCGCCATCAAAGATTTGCTATTAAAAAGCAAATGATGTTATTTCTTTTGCAACTAAAGTAGTGTTCATTTAGCCTGCATAAAGTTGAAAAACATCTACTAAAAAATCAACCCTAACTGTCAAAAAAAGTAATAATAAATAAAAACCTAACTGAAAGATATAGACTAGCAGCAGAACAATGAAAGGATGTAAACTAAAAAGGCAAGCTCCTCCTATACATGTGTGTTTGTCTGTTTAATAAGCTTTTTTTACTGTTGCTGAAATCTAATTTCACCAGTAATGTGGAATATTCCACGCTTTAGCACTGAACCAAATTCCTTAAAATTAAGCCACACATTTTCACACACACACACACACACACACACACACACACACACATACACACACACACACACACACACACAATGCTGAGATGTTCTGCCATTCCAGGTCTCTTGGTTGCTGGGATTACTAAGATTTCCTGCCACAAGAACACACACTGTTCTAATTAATATTCAAAAAAGCTGAAAAGAATCATGTGACTCAGTGATGTGATTCATATGATCCATTTTTTTTGTTTTACAGGCTAGATCCATTCATTCAAATATGCTCAGTCCAGCAGTTCTATTAGAATATAGTGTCAGTGCATTTAAGCATGCAGTGAGAGCGAGTAATCTGCTGGGATTACAGTTAGTGGCATGTGATTAGTGGGTATCACACACACACACACACACACAAACACACATGCACTCTTGCACACTACAGATCTTACACAAACTGAGGAAATCCCTTATGGTGATATCATGGCCTGGAATGTATAATATGGCTGATACTTGTATGCACATATTTTACAAGATTAAACATAAAATGAAAAGATTAAATATTTATTATATATCAGTTTCATTTGGGATACTCAGAGATGCTCAGTGAATATGGAGCATATGGAGGACAATTGTACATACAATTAAAACTGATGAAAACAGAAAACACAACACAAACCTCTGCAGTATATCTGATAACACTGTTGTGTGTGTGTGTGTGTGTGTGTGCGTGTGAGAGAGAGAGAGAGATATGCAAGTAGAAAGAAATTGATGTAAATATGTATGCACTTGCACATTTTTAAATATCAAAAATCTACCCTTTGGATGGTGTTTGAAATGTTTGAAATCTTAATGTTTTTTGTTTAATCAGAACTTTTCAGTCTGAACTTTGGCATATGCTTTGACATAAGAAATCCTTAAAGCTGACATTTTTGGTGCTGAAAGTACAGAAAAACTGATTTTGAGAACAGTTTTAGGAATGGGCCACAGAACTGCATTTACCAGTGAGATCACAGATAACATGCATTATTTGAGTGAATGCTATCATTAGAACAAAGGAAACAGATCTAAAACTTAAAAATAATTGGTGGAACAAAAACCCCATTTCTGATTGCTGTGTCTTGCACTAGTATACAGTTATATATTTAGTTATATTTATATCTAAAAATGTAAAAAGTAGGGTATATTGTTATTGTCTGTATTCCACTACTGCTAAGCAGTTCCTCCAGTCCTGTTTCGGTGTATTTTTATATTTAATTCTGAACTGTATCTAAATAATATAGTGGTGAAATTTGAGTAACATTGAATCATTTCCTAAAGAAATGTGATCTAATTGATTGATTGTAATGTCAAAGACTTACATCCCTATGTGTGTGTGTGGCTTGCATTAGAACAATGCTTATTTACACTGAAGACCCCTGAGAGTGCAGTACAGTTTACAGGGTTGTGTTTGTTTAATAAAGGCTGGCTGTGATATTAGAAAGCTGACCTCTGCCCTGACCTCTTCTGATTACTGAGGGGGCAGGAGAGGCAGCAATTGTTAATATATTTCCAGTTTTATTTAGAAAATTAAAGCCAGACAGTTAGCTGATCTGTACCGGGGCCCAGAATTCACTACATGCCTTTCTGACACACACACACACACACACCCACACACAGCTGTTAACAACACATCATATCAGAGTTTCTTCACGCACAGTTAGACAGCTCCTGATCGTCTATAACACACAGTGTCATTTCAGGTGAACGACCGAATCACTACAGCCTTATTTATTTATATTTATTTCAATATTTAATCGAAATACACTCACACTCCACTTCCTCCCTGCAGGAAAAATGGTGTAAATAATTAATTGCTCATGCAATAAATGCGTCAGTGCAGAGTTCTCATCGACAAATACCAGCATGACCATGTGTTCACTCGAATCTGTCAGAAAGCAGAATAACACTTCACATGTAGTTTCATCCTGGCAGTATTTAACCAATATAATGTTAAAGTGCCAAAATGTGCTTTCACGTTTTCATCTGTAGAAAACCGCCTTTTAAAGTGAAATTTCGCTCTCTTAACATTTTCTTTTGTTGTGAGAAAGCATGTTGCTTGAAAGATTTTCCACTTAGGGGCTTTTGTGTCTCCTGAAACATTTGCCTACAAGTAAATGTATTGTACCCTATTTCACGATGCCGTTTAAAATTTTACTCGCAAAAATTGCGGAGCAGCCTGATCCAGTTTCACTCTCAGATTCATATTCAAATGAACATTCTCATTTTAATTTCTCTTTCTCTCTCTTTCTAACATCGTCACCCTGTTATACTATAGTACAGTTGAACAGGTCGATCAGACACCACTTAATAAATTCCAGCTCAAAATGGCCCCATTAATGCTGTTATAGAGCAGTTCAGCTAGAGTTGACTCTCTGCCACCCAGCTGAGAAATGCACCAATCAGGAAACTTTGTATAATATCAGAGAGGCTAGCAGCCAGTGGAAGCAGAATGTGAGTGGAGTGCTGGGGAAAGGCATCCAGGAACGAGAGGCCATCTCCACAGACAGAATAAAGGCCTGCTAGATTTACACTTGCTTAATTATGAATGAGTAAGGGATGAGAGTGGTGAAATAGATCTCTTGAAACTGCTCTGTCAGCCTATGATAGTGAGTGACACACTCAAATGTCCAATTATCCTCAATGTGTGTGTGTGTATGTGTGTGTGTCCTTTGTGAGGAACAAATACCCTCATGGTGACAATTTTGTAGGAAGTGGCAGATTCAAATACAAATACTTGTTGGTATTGCTGTCTAATAGTACTAAGATCAAATCTTGATCCAGTGTTACATTGTAGTTCTCATCACTATCTCAAATACCTGGCTTAGCTCAATCAGTACTTCCTTAGTTTAAATCAGGTGAGCTTCCGATGGATTCACACACAGGCTGGGAGTATCGAGGAGCCTGGAACTGAGCCTGTATTCTAACCTATCACAAAACTCCAAGTACTTTTTACAAACAAATTTTGATATTATTTCATGCTTTCTTGTTTGTTTGCATGTATTCTAATGTTAACGTATATTTGCTGGCAGAAACTCCCTTACTGCTCAGATGAATGGCTTTGAACAGTTTACACAGGAACCTAATACTTTTGCACAGTACTGTAAGTCTTTAATACATGAGGTCTATACACTCATGCTTAAATCAACAATGTCAGACACGACAGGATTTTGGTAAATAATACAAGCCACTCACCCTATCAGTCCTAGCAGAGAAACTCCACAGCCCTTTGGCTTGTTGCAACTGCCTCAAGACCATGGCACAGCGGTTTTGGGCTGTTTGTTGTATTATTTGCACCATGACAGGATATAGGTTAAGAATAAATTATGAAAAAAAATAATCTTATCGATTTATACAGGGCTCCAGACAAAAAGAAAACATTAGACACAAAATATTTGGGAGCCAATTTTATTTTACCATAATCTCTGTCAAATGTGGTATAAAATAAAAAAAGATGTTTTTTTACACGGCACATTTTGTCTCCAGTCTTACCCCATGTCAAGAGTGTTAAAACGAAACAAAAAAACACAGCATGGACTAAATTGTGTTTTACACTCTGCAACGTTGCAACAGGTTGCCAGGTCGTGTGAATAATATCAACTCAGTCTATCGACACTGCTTTAGATAGAGATGTGGCGGTCGCGAACGCGTCGGTTCTTTGACTAAATTTGGTAAAATGAAGAGCTGTTTGGGAGCCAAAAAATCCAGATCTTCTTGGTGATCTGATCTAAATGATCCGACTCATTAAAATGAGCCGAAATTTCCATCAGTAGTTCCATCAAGCCTCGCTATAATCAAGTGATAGCGTTGAGCGTATCTGCACATAATTATAAGTCATTATAATTGTCATTTTTCTTCTATTTTAATTATTTTTATTTCTCTTGCTCGTGAGAGGCATTCGCCATTGGCGACTGAAATGGAAAAACAAGTCGCAAAATAAATAATCTAGTCGCACTGGCGACCATTTTCGTCGCTATCTGGAGCCCTGTTTATACTATTGCCACTACCAGGTATGATATTGCAACAGTATTAAAGTCAACAGAAGCACTCGGAAACATAGCAATAGCCGTGTATATGACCTCCTAGGCCGCTATTCCTCCTCTCCAATACAGTGCCAGGAGCAAGTATAGAATGTCATACCCGCAACGAAAACATGTATTTGAACCAAGTGTCAGATAATGTTACGCTTGAAAACCCAGCTGTGTGTGTGGGAGGTCCTTAATATCAAGGAGGACCTAAAGTTTCCATCAACAGCTCCTTTTCAGTTTAACGTACTGCAGATGTGTGGGTGTGGGTGGACGTCTTTTTTTTTTAAAACCAGATTCCCAGGAATTCCAAGAATTTTGGTCTAAGCTAAAGATGTTTTCCCTTATAGTCTGAGCCAACAGCACTACAGCAAAGCTTTCCTGAACTATAGGCCATAAAGCCTGGGAAAATTACCTACTGACTCAGAGAGAGAGAGAGAGAGAGAGACGTATGGGTTGCCAAATATTGCAGAAAGGGTGAAGTTTAATGTCTGCCGTCTAATAGATAAGGCATTCTTCTGCAAGGGAGCAGACCATCAGTCCCTAGAGAGAACATTATCACACAAACACACACACACACATACACACACACAGAGTGCAGATGAGTAATTGAAGAATCATTGAAAGAATCAGTGGTTGTGCAAGGCCATATATGGAGTGAGGAATGATGTGATTAGTGCTTGTGTGAGACTTGTGTGTGCCTTTGTACGAAAGTGTTTTATTCTTACAAAAGCCACGGGTTTAATTTCTTTTAACTTCAAGAGGTTACGGTTTGGAGGTTATTGTCCTATTTATGTATAGTATAAATTTGGCATATGTGTGACTCCAGATCCTGACAGGATATAAAAACAAACGTGTGTGTATGTAACTGTGATGCGGTCGGCACTCCCTCTCTCTCCTCTCCCCGGAGATGGATGGGTATGAGTGTGCTGCTCTGCTGCTCCGCTGACTCACACACTTAGACAGGTTTATCCCCCAGTTACACACACACACACACACACACACAGAGGGCAGCAGAGGATTCATTGATCCACACTGTGCACCTTGAGTCAGTAATCACATTTTGTTATTCCCTTTCTCTCCAACTCTTTTTCTCTCGTTCTTCCAATTTCCTTCTCTAACTTCCCCTCTTCCACTTTCTCTTTTCCCTCTGTTTCTCTATCTCCCTTGCTCTCTCTCTCTCTCTTACTCTCCATACCCCATGGCGGTGGTGACTAGTAGGCTCTGAAAGGCTTTTGTGTCTGTGAATGCAATACAGAGAGACACTGGCCTTGGCTGTGTTCTGCAGCGTGCTACATTAAATACAACTCCAGGCTGAGCATGTGTGAGTGTGTGACCCAGTTATTGCAGCTACAATAGTGGTTTTTTAAATAGGGGGGGAGAAGGAGAGTTGTCTCTTGATAGCAGGTTCTAAAAAAGCATGTCACACGTTGACATCCATTTCTCCCATCGTGTGTAATAATTTTAGACATGGTGTAGTCTGCATACAGTTTTAATTCACTCCCAAACAACTCCTCACTGTCTCAACAAAACCTTGTATGACCTAAAAAGTAACATTGAAGAAGGAAAATTGTTTAAACTTTACTGAACATGAATGGGATTATATTTCAGGCAATGTTGAACCATTGCTGTTGGTCCATTCATCATGAGGTGAAAAGAGTAACCTCATTGATATGACAACCATGAAATATGTTAAACTCTATGTGAGAAATATGTCAGTAAATTCCTCCGATTTCGCTTAACCCCTAAAACTCCACAAGTGGGGCAGACGTAACTCACTCTAATAACCACATATCCTTGGATACTTACTGAATAAGTGAATAACATGGATTCATCATGGTTACCGAATCATTTATAATAGCTACTGAAAAATAAGCCTTATGAATAAAAATCTAGTTAAAGGGGTTCATTCATGTGTATTTGTGTGTGCGCGCGTATACATAGTGACTCCAGATATGAATGTGTGTGTGTGTGTGTGTAGCTCCGGCCAGCTGGGAACTGAACTATGTAGTGAAATTACAGAAGGAAAGATTTCACCCGCGTTTGAAGTGCTCACATGTGGGTGTATGTTTTTTTTCCAAACACATAACTAGAAACACATTTTTTCTCAGGAGAGAGAGAAAGAGAGCGAGAGAGGTATATATGTTTACAGTTCCCAATGTTTTGTGGTCTCCAGGCATGTGAAGCTGGACCACCTATTTTACTGCTTCATACAGAATGTGGAGATGAGTTACAGCTCTCGATGGTCCCCTTTACACACACACACACACACACATACACACACACACACACACACACACACACACATGTGTCTGTAGAAATGTACCAATATATAGGTACTTAAATTATATACAGTAGGTATGGCTTAAGTTTATTAACTTGTGTGGAATATAATATATAAACATATTCAAAGAAAGGTAGGTGGGGGAGATTTGAAGAAGTAATAAATAAAACAAATAAAACAATAGATGATGCCAGTAGGTATTTAAAAAAAAAGCTTAAAGAATCACTATATTGCAATAAAATAACACAACACAGTTTCACTCAGTTACATGCATCAGTATCAAGGAGAACTAGATCAAATCAACAACGAAGTGATTTCATGTTTTGCAATATTGATATCTTCATATCTTTACATTTGTTATTTTTTTAAACAGGACGGAAGATTTGAATCTATTGTTTCACCTCCGAATAGATTTAACATTAACAAAAACAAAAAAGACCCAAAGTATGTTTCTATTTGGTCTTTCTGTCATATTCTGTACTGAACAGGGTTTCTGGGCCTAACCTGGACTAAACTCTAATGATAATAGTGTCTGACCATTCAAAATCCCATTAATAATTAAAATGTGTTTCACCTGGGAAACAGAGCAGCATTGTTTGGTTTTCGGCAGAAATGTTTGTTACTGTTTAAATAAAAACATAATTAATTCTATGTTAAACTGTGAGGATTTTGTTCATCGACATTTTTTTCAGAATCTCTCAGAATCCCCACCTGTAGCGATGCAGTGTTGGTGTTTTTCTCCACTGAGGTAAAGCTGAAACATAAAGGTGACTTGAGTTGACAGTTTTGGGGATCTCCCTCATCCACCCCCCTTTACACTACAACTCCTCGCCTACTCTTGGAGAGAATCACTCAGGTTCACTGTACCACTTTAAAATGTCCCAGTTTCAGGTCCTCAGTTTTCTACTGAAATGAACATCTCTTTAACACCGTCGCCTCCCTTTCCGCCCACAGGACGCTCTCACTGTGAAGTGTGGTCAGCCAGACTGCATCACTTCATATATTTGAACTTCTTCTCAGAAAAAAAAAAGTAAAGCGGTTAAGAAGAAAGGAACTTTTCTGATGTTATCAGTGTCTGCTGCTATCAGTGGTTAAATAAATACAGTCCAGTTGGGGACCTGCCATGTATTTCCCTCCTGCATTATATGGAAATGCGCAAAAATTCTAATTAGTTTGCGAACAGCGACGGTCTCCACTTTGAAATGATGTGGAAACACTGGTGTCACCTCAGCCTTCATCATCCAGAGAGTACGTCACACTCTCCATTCCATTTCTCTCCTTTCTTGCTTTCTTGACCCCCTTAAGCTTCCTAGCGTAGCCACGTGCTACGACGTACAGACCGCTAAAGTCAAGATCTCTGAGTCTAAAAAAAAAATGAATGTTTCGAGTCAGGAATGCCTGTGGTGAACATAAATGTATCAGCCTTGCTACATTTTGTTCTGTGTTCACCCCGGAACACTGGAAGTCACGGGAATGATTGGGAGTCAAAATGCTACATACAAGCACTGCTATGCACCGAAATAGCTTCATCTATAACAACTCAAAACTGGAAGACAGAATTAATCGCTCGCTGGTTTGCGTGGCGTATGTTGCTGAGGCTGCCGGTCTGACGATGTCAGAGCTTCCACGTTGCACCGCCATGGGGCTTTTTACCATTTGATTTTTTTGGAAAATATTACAGACATCAGACAGACACCGGATCCATTACAGCATTTTTTAAAATCATTTCGTCTTCCCCCACTTTCCCCCTCCTGGACAACAGTTGAGATGTCGAGAACAGCACACACCCCCCGCCCCAGGCCGCCACCTCCAACCCCCCCCCTAGACAACAGCCCAACACACACACACACC
>JBBPCY010072404.1:0-11064 GCA_037974405.1 Brachyalestes nurse
GTTTTAATAGTGAATCAATAAAAATGGAATGTTTTGAGAATTTCTGGCATCATTCGAATGTTTCTAGTAATGCATCGCGTAGGTCTTAAATGTTACTCATAATTGTCTTAAAAGGTCTTAAAAAGGTCTTAAATGTAACTTACTGAAACCTGCAGAAATCCTGCGGATCTATGAATTATACCTTACGCACGGCTGAACGTCGCCGTGCTCCGTAACTACAATCAACCAACCCCCCCTATGTAAAGTAATTAAGAAATAAACAGGTAGATTAGGCTTTATTATATCTTGTTTTCTAAAACAAGAAGTAGTCTACTATCCTTTCGGTCAGGTTTAGGAGACGTAGCCTTTGTATTGCAGTTGGCAAATGGAGGAACAAGAGAAAAAAATATAAACCATATAAACCATGTTAAATTAGTATTAATTAAAGGGCAACACAATGTCCTTGTATTACCACTTCAAAACCACATTTGTGAGCTTTTATTTACGAGCAACAGTCACAATTAATCTCCAAATGGCCTTTTGCAACATCTCAATACCCTGCATGCCCTCAATTATGGCAACAGCAGCTCAAGCAGAATTTCTTCAACATGATTGGCTGGGGCTAAACAACTGCAGGCTGAATAAGCGATATCTGAAAATGCATTAGCTTTTGTAAAAGGTAGAGAATGATTGAAACTTAAGACAGCAATGATTTTACTTTTTCATTCAATATTGTCGTCGAATTAACTGATTGGAAGATTTTTCCAAGAGAAATTATTTCTGTTTTGCAGATGTTATATCCTGCTGAATTATATTAAGAAAATGACCTCCTATCATGTCCAGTCCGTATCGGTCATGCCCCCAGCTGGCAGCGTTGCCTGAGTATTAGGTGTTCCCAGGTTCTGTCACTTCTTGATGACATCATGTGTTATTGTGTGTGTGGTCATCCGTTGCCTAGGAAACCCAGGTGAGAGCACTTGTGTCAATTAAGAAACTATTAGTATCTTACACTGTCTCCCACAGTTGTGTCCACCTTGCACGCCTGACATGACACCTGCTGGCATTTTAAAATTAATTTTATCTTTGATTTTCATGCTTTATGCTCAGTGTTGTTGAATTTTGTTAGATCTTGGCAGGATCAAGTTATAACTGACTGAAACCTTTTTACTGTCTACCTCAGTAGTTACACTGACCAGTAATGTTTACACACATGCCAGTATTCAGTAGTTTTTTAATCCGAATGAAGGCCGAATGGAGCAAGGTCTCTTTTATTTAAAGACAAAATACAAATTTAAGTGAGGACCAGTGAGTATAAATCTGCAACGTTACCCATGATGTGCCTATGACATGTAGGAGTTCAAGAGGACAAGTAACCGATTATTCTTGTAAAATGTCAACCCTATGGTTTGTTTTCATGACACTTGAGTCATACCGTGCCATGAAAACAAACCATACTGTGTTCATTGTTTTTTTTTTTTTTTAAACTTTATTTTAAGTTTTTTATTATATATTATATTATAAATAAATTAATTAATTCAAAAATAGATTTAAATAATCACGTTAATTGAATCAATACATGGTTATACTGATATAGAAATAACTCCATATTCAGATGGTATGTTTTCAACATATTCTATGAAGGGGGACCAGATTGCATGAAACTATTGCCTTCATTTACTTCGGCTTTATCTCAACTTTTCCAGCGGCAGTGTAGAAAGCACCACTTTCACCCAGTGTTTAAAGGTTGGGGGTCTGTAGGACTTCCACATTAAAAGAATTATTCTTTGTGCCAACAGAGAAGAGAAGGCAACAGCCCTCGCCTGTAAAGTAGGGTAATGTTTGTTTTGTGGGAGCACACCAAACACAGCAACAAAAGGATTGGGCACTATTGTAGTGTTGCATATGTGCGAGAAAGTATGAAAAATCTGTTCCCAGATTTTTTTTTAAAGACTGACAAGATCAAAACAGATGGCCGGTTGTAGCTGGGCTATATTGACATCTTGGACATCCTGCGTCAGTACCAGGGTCAATTCTAGCCAAGCTTTCATATGTGAAATGTAAGTGATGAACTACTTTGAATTGTATAAGGCAGAAAGAAGAAGTGTGCATCTGCTTTATAATAAGCCAGATTCCATCACTGATTTCAACATTTAAATCTTGTCCCCAGGTTGGTGTTATCCTATAAATGTATATTGATATTCTGTATGATGTTATAGATCACTGAAATGCTACCTTTTGCATAGGGTTCTATTTCTAAAATATAATCTATTGCACTTTTAGATGTCTGAAGGGGGAAAGAAAAGTATAGCTATGGGCCTGCAAATATCGAGAAAAATGTGTCTTTGGAAAATTATGGTTATTTTGTAGTGTGTCAAATGAAGCAAAGGTATCATCCCTAAACAAATCCCGAATAAAAAATAAGCGGTTGTCCTGCAAAACTTTAAAAGCTGTGTCTATTTGAGAAGGTGGGAATAGATGGTTATCAATTAGTGGAAGAAAACTACATGCTTGGGTGAAACCAAAATGTTTTCTGAATTGAGACCATATTTTAACAACAGGATTTATATTTTGAAGGTTGAAATTAATAGGTAGGGGACTGTCACCCAAGCTGGGCCTTCTCTTGACTTGTGTACAGAAATCCAATGGCTTAGTTTAACAAGTACTATACTGGCAGACCAGTAGTAAAACATAAAATTGGGTAAACCCTCCTGCTGATTTAGGTAACTCCAAAAAGGCTCTCTCTTCCTGTAATCTTTGATGACTGTCTTACTGCTGTGGCTAAAGGTGCAATGGCTAAATTAAACAAAAAAGGGGAAAGACAGCAGCCTTGTCTTGTGCCTCTGTGTTGCATGAAGTATTCAGCTGGGACAAGATTTTAGTGAGAATTTTGTAGTCACAACATCAAAGGCTTATTGGGCGATAGGAACCACAATCAAGTGGATCCTTGTCCTTTTTAGGAATTACAGATATCACAGCTTGTAACATGGCATCAGGCAGCTTCTTAGTTGTGATAATTTCTTAGAACAATAGACCCAACAAAGGTGTTAATCTGGTAGAAAAAACCTTATAGAATTCTATAGGGAAGCCATCTGGACCTGGTGTTTTATCACTCTGCATTGATTTTATTGCATGTATGATTTCTTGATACTTTACTGGGGATTCAATAAAAGTTTGGTCCTTGGCTGAAATTTTAGGAATTTCTAAATCATTTAAAAAATATGAATTTGAGTTATATTAGCAGATACCTGAGATTGATAACAATTTATGTAGTGCATTTTAAACTGATCGTTAATATTTATAGAATTTGTAGTTATTGAACCTATTGTGGTGCAGATTTCTGAACTGATGTAGTAGGTTTCTCACCATGCTCATAGTGTGCTTGTTTAGTTTTAAGCAGGAGCCAGCGATTCTGCCTTCTCAACTGAGAGGCTGTCATATTCTGTCTGAAGCAAGCTTTTCTAATTAGTATAGCAGCTCCTCTTGACCTGTCACCATAATTCAAGTGAAATATCTGATCGACAGTAGAATGGCTGTTCGGGCTTTCCGGTACTCCCCTTATCCTGATGTTGTTGCTTCTTGAACGCAACACTTAGTCTTCACATTTATTCTGAAGTGACTCAGTGAGAGCTGTGAGTTGCAGTACCTCCCGCTGAAGATTCACAACATCATTCATGTACAACGACAGACTGAGCCCCATTTCACTCATTGTCCCTTTCATAGACTCTCATAGTTTCCTGATAGGACTTTAGCTCAGCTCCCACTGATTTAATATCAGCTCTAAAGGCTGACATCTTGCTTTCTAGAGCTACCCTTTTCATTATCTCTGCGATATCTTTTCGTAGTAACGACAGTAGTTTTTGTCTGAAGGCATCTGTAATGTGGTCAACCATTTTTTTGGCGTGTCTGTGTTGCTCGGCTCCGGAGGCGAGTTGTGTTGACCAGGCTGCAAAGTTGTTTGAATCGTACTGCGCGTTTTTGTCGACTAGCTAGTCATGATTTGTCGTTCAAAAATAAACAATGCACAGCTGACAACGCTGAAAATGCAATAAACGTTAACTACTCCCCTTGAAAACGTAGTTTTAATGTGGAGCTTAGCTACGCATGTCTACTCCATAGTCCGCTAAACAGCGCCCCCTCCAGGAAGTTAATTGTTAACTATCGTACTGATGGCAAAGGATGTAATGTCTAAGAAATGGATTACAGTAGGTAGTTAAGCTAGTGTTTAGGAGAAGCAGCATTTAGATCATTAGAGTACGAATCTGCAAGGTTTTCACTGATCCATTTGAAAGCCTTGTAGACAGATTTTGTTACAGAAACATGTTCCTTTTTCTGTGAGTTTGTTATAGCACACTTGTTCTATCTTTTTCTTGTTCTTCCACATTGACCACTTGATATTGCTTGTTTATATGTTAAGGCAACCTTACCCCCCTTCAGTTTCCAAAGATGCCTTGAGAACCCATTTCAAGTCACTATGACAGAGAATGTTGCATATAGTCACTCTAACAAGTAACAATAGTGTGGCTGCTTCCTGGAAAAGATGAAAAATGTTTTACTTCTAATGCAGCTTAATATAAGAACCATTTAATATTCTACTAAGTTTACTGATTTGTACATTTCGAAAGTACATTGTGTAATGTACAGGGCAGCTGCTGTGATCAAATGAAGATGAAAAAAACAAAAATGTCTACTCTGTTTTCTTTGGACAAAGTTATTCTGTACACTCGTAAGATCTACTGATTTTAATGGATATTGTTTTTTTTTGTTTTGTTGCTGTCAAAGTATCTTTTAATCATTAACGTCTAGTACTAAAATTGCTTTTTTTGAACTGTATCACTTGTCTGTAAAGCACCTAGGGCTGCTACCTGTACGAGCAGTGCTCTCTAAATAAAGTCTGCTGAGATTTGTGTTGCCATGTGAACACACTGTTATTGAGGTTAACAGATGGCATGCACATGTGGGTTGCTCTGGTTTCTTTCAGGGTTCACTCTAACTTAATGGTCCTAACAAGGTGTCACACCAGTGTTTACCATAAACCAGCTCCCATAACATGACAGATGTAATTTCTCTCTGTACAGAGGCAGAATATCAACAGAGTTTATGATGTGCTTTGGAACTTCCTGTTTTGTACCATAATGCGAAAAACACACATGGGGTATTTTAGTTGCATGCTTTGGATTAAAGACACACTGTTTGGTTTTAGCTGCTTGTGGTTGGATTTTAGGGAGACTTCAGGCTGGAAATTGGATTTTTCATGAAGCTTTGCTCTGGTCATGTGACTAGTTATACCACCCCCGTAAAGTCTTTTATAGTGTTCTTTCCTCTTTTCTTGACACTTTTAATTACAATTATTTTGACTTAAAATTGTGATCACACTTGTGTGGGATTAAACATGACATTAATTATTAATATAAGGACGCTCTGTCTGAAATGAAAATGAACCCATTGTTACCTTTTGTTGTAAACACGTCTGCATGCCTACATTGGTGTCACAATAGTCCTGGGCTTTCCCAGGACTAGAAAAAAATGCTCATCTTTGTCACATTTTTCCATACAATGTGGATATCCCAAGGGTTGTGTTCATTTTTGCAATCCAACCTGGCTATTTTAGAGACAGAATATGAAAAAGATATGTGAATTCTGTCAAAACCAACAAAGCTGAGGGTCCCAGTGCTGCACCACTGTACACATTTTACAGTTTCTTATATAAAGGGGGCTTGAACTTTATTAATCAGGACTACAACAAACTCCTTTATCCAGCATCTGTTTAGAAATGTATCTTTTGATTTTATACTGACTTTGGGAGGATATATAATGTACATATTTTAACACACTTGTAAACTAAAGCCTTGTAATTTTATCTTTAGACATGTCTTCAGATTTAAAGCTGTAAACATATGTCTTACGTGAATAAAATCCTTTTTGTAAACACTACTGCTTGTGGTCTTGGGGCAATATTTTACTCTTTTTTTCTAGAAGAGAAGCCGTGTTGGACTTCTTTTTAATTGAGAAATCCAGACTCATAAACATGAGTGGCACTTTTGTTAGAAACATTTACTTAGTTTATAGTTTTTTTTAATACTTTTACTCTAAATTAAAAGGACGCCAGAGGAAGGTTATTATCCAGTAGCAATTAATATTCGAGACATGTTTTTTTTCCCCCTAGCCCAACATAATAGCTTCTACTGTGTTCAGAAGATTGGTATTTACTCTGAAAAAGGGTTTCCCACCAGGACAATTCACATAAACACCAGTGATTCGTTATTTTCCCCCACTCCCACAACATATACACAAACCCTCCGACCATACATATACACAAACATCACATTTTGGGGGATAGACAGGTCAGACGAGAGGTAGCAGGAAAATAAGGAAAATATAGCATACATGAGGAGAGAAAAAAGAAGCCCCTCCCAGACTGTAGGGCAGTGTGAGAACAGGGGAAACAAAAAACACAAAGCACATAAAACACATGATCATAAGACATAACTTGCAACAGGGGAGGGGGGAAAGGGGATGTGGAGGTAGTGCTAAAAAGTGTTGGTCTCACAGACCTGCCTACCCACACCGGAGGTCAAAGAGCACCGAAGGCGTGAGATGTGGGGAAGGGTAGTGATTGTAAATCTGTAGCTGTGTACGTATGTATGTGTGTCTGATGTGTAAGCCTGTGAAGTCCGAGAGAGTGCTCTTCGTCTGGCTTCCAGACAGAGTCACAATCCGGTGTCCTTGGAACAGGGAGATGGAATTCACAGCGTCTCGTTATCTTGTTCTCCGGGGGAAGTTGTTTGTCTCGTTGTTTGACGGCCTTGGCAAGGAGGGGGATGCCGAAAAGAGAAAAGGGTAGTTTGAGGCTAATTTGGATCAATATCTGTCTTCTTATCGCTCACCCCCTTTACCTTCTAAAATTGATAGTCTGGACTCCAGAGACACTGACATGGTGGAATGTAATGCTACACAGAGCGGATAAAACTATGTCCACTCACTGTCCATTCTGTCAGATACACCTAACCTGATAATAGTTTATTTAATGCTGCATCATTTCTATTGCTCATCTTCCAGTCCTTCATCAGTGGTCAGTTTCTGGCTCAATATTTTTGGTTGATTTGACTATTTTCAGTCCAACAGTGACATTGATATGGTTAAAAATGCTAGCAGCATCGACTGTGATCCATTTTGTGCAACAAAGTGAAAGGATGGGACAATGTAAAAGATGGTGGACGATATGGAGGCTGCTTTACTGGATTAGGGCTTGCAGTTAGGTACGGGGAAAAAATGTGAGGAAGTTCTGCAGCAGAATGTCATCAGGTTTCTCAATAATTTAAAACTCAAAAAAGATGGGTTGTACAGGTATGCCATGACAAATGGAATAAAACAGCAGAAGAAAAGCTATATTTATTAATAGTCAAATCACATAACCTCACACCAGTCATTTTAAAATGCAGGCCGTTAAAGCTAGCCATCCCAAAAAAAAAACCAAACAAACAAAAAAAAATAAAAGACAAAACAGGCTGAAACATTCCACTCCATTATTTGCTAACAATAAGCAAATCCTTTCTACATGACTCACCACAAGGCACATTTGTGTTACATGCTGTATACTGTTTGTTAAATCAGGAATAATAAATAACTCTCAGAAACCAAAATAATAAAGTATATAGTGTATATACACTACCTACAGTGTATATAAGACAACCAGGAGTTACATTTGAGCTAGCAGCCTATGGAAGATACATTTCTATTTTACAGCCCCTCAAAAATCCCCAGACAGAAATGTGTGTGGGTTTCTATTCACATAGGACAGTGCTTTCATTTCTGTTGGGCAGCAGTTTTTGGGTCTCATTTTCAGTCCAGTCCCTGTCTGTTAAACCACACAGTGCAGACGATTCAGATGATCAGGCCAGTGAATAGTATTCTGGTGATGCTGGATGCTGAGTGGTTGGAACACGCTTATTATCTAGCCACAGGCAGGTTGTCACAGTAAAACCTTTGTTCCCATTTCTTTAATCTACTATGCCAAAGAGAAGACTTTTCGACAGTCATAAAATAGTATTTTTGCAACAACAAGATGATTCAAAGCAAAATAAGACTTTTTCAATGTATTGTATTCTGAAAACAAATATTTTCAGGGTTTCATTAAACATTTAGTGCATAGAAAATTCTAGTTAATCAGTTTCACATCATAATTACAAGCTCAATTATAACCTTCCATCAAGTCAGTCAGATCGAGTTCCTTTTGCTCAGATGTCAATGATGACAAGGATTTCTGGCTTTTCGTCATCGCGGATCTGCATGGCTGAATAGGTGATAGCTTTCACTTCTGTGCCCTGAGAAAGACAACACAAATGATTTGCTTCACCCTTATTCACAGCTTTGGCTTATGTACATGATACAGCGAGAAGTATGGCGTCATCCCTCCTGATTACTGAGTTTAGGCGTTTCAGCTGCATCCATTGCTATAAAATAAAACACAGCCATGTAAACTCCCCAGATAAATACTACATCAGAGTGGATTAAACCAAAGAGTTCAGTGATATTAAAACGGTCGTAGGACGCCACCTCTACCACAAGTCTATTCAAGCAAAAACATTTCTTCCCTGCTAGATCAGCGGAAACATATTTTCTGTAGGGATAATCATACTGGGAGCCGTGCGACTGAATCTATGTTTAGTGCATGCCAAGAGAGCCCTCCCCACAGGAACGCACAAGAACATTTCTGGTCTGGGGCCATTTTCTGGGAATTAGGTTAGGCCCCTTAGACCAAACTTTCAGGGAGGCCCTGTCCTGTTCCAGGATAACTGGGCCCCTGTACACAAAGTGAGGTCCATAAAGACATGGTTAGATAAGTTTGGTGTGAAGGAACTCCAGTGGCCAGCACAGAGCCCTGACTTTAAAGCAACTGAACACCTTTAATTATAAGCCAGGCCTGAAACTGAAGGTGTCCACTGCCAGGCAGCACAAATACTCCTTTTGACTAAATGGGCATAGCTTCCCACAGATGTACTTCAAAGTCTTATGGGATGTCCAACAAGCAATTACTAATTTGCCTATTAAACTGGTTTACAGGAATGACATACAGACTGACTAATGGACATCGACTCATGTGTAAAACTGATCAAATGATTAAGCATATAAAGGAGAAACATCACATGAAATACTCATTGACCATTTTATCAAATACATAATACGCCCCACACCCCCCCTGTATGTAGAAGAATCATGCTCCCAAATGTGCTTTCTAGTGCTTTAGGACAAATAATCTTATTATATTTTAAAACATACCATAACTATTGAACAATAAATCAGTTTTCATGCAATCATTTTACATGTTCATTGTTGTATTTACACTGTGTGTTTTTTTTATTCAACAAAAAGTCATCACTAATATATATATATATATACATACATACACACACACAAATATACACACACATTCATATTTTTTCAATACACTCAACCAAATTTACATTTCCAGCCTGTTTGTATTGTCTACCTTTTTTACACTGTACTGGTATAGTTTTTATTCTATTATTTTTCAGTTTTGCTGCTGCTCTTGTACTGACCACTTTCTGCCATGACAATGCAAATTTCCCACTTGCGGGACTCATACAGGATTGTCTTATCCATCTCTTATTCTAACCTCTCTTTTCCCCTCGAAAATAAACAGGTCCTTTAAGGCTGTGCTCTGATATATGCCATCTGTTAGAAACAGAAAAAATATGTAAACATAAAATTCTGAGAGACCAGACGACTAAATAAGAGCACCTCCAAGGAAAGACAAGTGGTGAACTGCACACAGGGTCAAAATCACAATATTAGGCAGCCGGTTTTATGGGTGGTATATTTAAATGAACCATTTTATGACACCATTCAGTTCAAATTAACTGACTGCTGAATTCAGCTTTAACAATGCTTGTGTAAAACACCTATTTGATTAAGAATGAAAAGATTTTGTATGGGCCCAGTTGGATTTTATAGAGTCATTAATTAAAGGTTCAGAAAACTTGTGATGCCACAGAAGAATTCCTTTTAATTCCTGTTGAATTGACTTCTTATTTTAGAGTAAACCAACAAACCTTGAGTCTAAAAGAGACACACATGCAGAAAAGAGTGCAGGACTCTGGTGCAGACAGAGTCCTGGCAGTATGCTCTATGATGGTTACTCTAAAATACTGTGACAGTGATCAGCTTTTTACACCATAAAACAGTCAGTAGACAACAGACAATCAGTATGTCTATGCTTCTAATTCAAGTGTCTTGTGTCTTGTGGTGGTAACTGTTTGCCTCTTCCAGCTGCATTCTAAAACTTGATTGCTTTAGACTGCTGTAATCAGTTGCTCTTGGCTCCAATTATTCATGTGGTTCTGGATATGTGAATCTTGCTATTATGATAACAGGGTCATCATGTCAAAAGTCCTTATTCATATTATGGTTTTCTTTCCACTGATTTTTATTTTTATTCAGATTATTTTATTTGGATTTTTATTAGATTCTATTTAGACTTCTATTATACTTATTTTATTTTTAGTTTTTTTTATATGACCTTTTTATTTTACATTATTCTGGTGTCTTGTGTCTCTCTGTGTCTGTGTGATGTGGCAGTCACCACATAAACCGTTTTCTCCAGGATTTTGATTCTGAAGCATGTCTGCTCTGGTGCTTATTCTAAGCCAGGTCAGATGCTACACTAGTTTTTTTAATTACATACAAAACCATTGAATGGATGGGACTCTTAACACTAGACAACTTCATTTTGATGTAAAATGGTACCGACCTGAGGATGTTTTGACAGGCTGAACTCTTCCCCCCAGCTGCACAAGAGAAAGGAAATGAGAAAGAAGACAAATTTAATTAGAACACCTTTTCTTTAATATTTGATTGATGTATGTGATATTTAATTTCACCTTGCACAGCTCTGCATATTGTTCTGAGCTAAACAACAATTGTACACGAGGTAAATAGGAAAAGTTGAACAAGCTGAACAGACACACTCCCTAGCCAGGGTTTACATTTTGTGTTGTGAAGGGGTATTTTACTAATCTGATGGTAATTTACTTGGCATAATTATACATAAAAATCCTCTACAATTAA
>JBBPCY010072405.1:0-11064 GCA_037974405.1 Brachyalestes nurse
TAGGCTGTCATCTGCTAAAAGACCAATCACGTTTTAGGAAAGTGAGACAGTAACACCCACTTTCAGAACTGAAGGTACCGAGTAACGAGAACCTTTACAGAAATGCAGTGAAGTAAAAAGTACAGTTTTGTCTTTCAAATGTAGTGAAGTGAAAGTTCAAAGTTTCCAAAAACTACTCAACTACTAAGTACAGTACTCAAGTAAATGTACTTCGTTACTGTCCACCTCTGCACACGCACATACACATACACACACACACACACACACGCACAAAGAAAAAACACACCAGATTCATATTCCCCAAAGCAGGATTTGTCTTTTAGCCAGATAACTTAAGCCTAAAACAGTCAGTTTTGTCCCATAGGAAGAGACAAAGGGGGTCTTCACTGCTGGCTTAAGTTCTGGCTAACTGAAAAATCCAACTTTGTGGAACACTCCACAGTACACAAATAAAACAAACACACATGACCAAATACAAAGAAAAACACAAACACACATATCTTCACTGAAGAACAACACGTGGCTTCTACAGCAGCAAAAAACCTCAAAAAACATTCTTTTTAATCTTAAAACGAAAAGCATCAAAAAGAACCCCAGTTTGGCCTCTTGTCTGGTAAAACTCTAATTAAATTATAAAATGAATGAATAGTGAAATCTCACAAAACAAGACAAATAGTAAAAACCTGTTTTAGATTATAGCAAACTAATATTAGCTATTTCATGTTTGCAAACACAATGCAGAGCTCATAAGACCTGCAATATTTATGCATATGCATGGTATGCAATATATACAATATGTTGCATATACTGCATATGATATGGACCTAAAAAATGAAACTGTTTAAATTTCTGTGTTCCAAACCTATGACATTCGAACGTTCTGCTGTGATGTCATAATGAATTAAAGCTTTCACTGTGTGATGTCATAAATGATCTGTTCTTGCGGGCGGTGCAGCTGAGGCTGATTCTGACACAGAAAATTAGACCCAGCAGGAGGAATCAGCGAAACAAGAAACAGAGAACAGCAAACAACATGGAAATATGACAATCCGGAGAAATTCTAGAAAAGAAGGAAAGGAACTTGACAGACTGATACTTTAAGAAGGAGAAAGTAGACTCATACTGTCCTCAAAGAGAAACGTACTTTTACGCAAAGTACGTTAAGAGGCTACATGGTCTGGAATTCATGGATACTTTTCTCACTCAAACTCCATCAGTGGCAAAACGTTACATATTTAGAGACCATTTTGCACATTCTTACATTGTGTCTTCAGAACTGCTAAACATAGGCCCCAAACTGAATTACTGCAACTTGTTACATTCTTTGACATGGTGAAATCTAAACAATGTATATATAGTACTGCAAAATAAATACATAAATAAATTATAGCAAACAGCTAGTTGCAGTTTTAGCTGATGAAATAAAATGGGGCAGAGAGCAACAGTGCAAGCTCCAGACCAGAGAGAGGCAAATATCACAGTGTGTGTGGCAATATCCAGTGTTGGTGTTCTGATGCATAAATCAGTCAATGGCCCAGACAGCACAGACCACTTCATCTTGTTCCTATATGAACTGTACAGAATACTGGTAGCAGAAAATGAGAGAGAGAGAGCCTGAGTGCAAATGCTTCAGGATTTGTTGTGGTGTGGGATAATGTGGCATTCCACCACTCCACTGCAGTCACACAGTGGTTTTGCGACCCTATAGAAGAACTCTACTCTGCATGGACATGGACATACGATTGTCATCCACATCACCAAATGTCCCTACTTGATGCTATGCATGTTAGGTGCCAAAATACTTTTGAGGTTGGGTAAGACATTCTAGAAGCCACTTCCCCAGATGCATCTCCATATTAGGACATTAGACATGATGTGGATAGAAGCTGGGGACCAAATCCAAAGGAGAGGATGCACTAGCATGATACTTCACTAGAGTAAAAAATCTTTGCATATGTAGTGTCTTTAGTGTATAACCATTGAAATATTTACAAGCACCAAAATTACTTATGTGTGTGTGTGTGTGTGTGTGTGTGTGTGTGTGTGTGGAATGGGTGGAATGCTATACTGTATATTATATTACTTAATACTACACAGTATAAAATTGCAAGTGATATTGTGTTTTCTCTTGGATGCTGCAAAAATAAAATAAGTTACTTGAAACCCAGTCATGATCAATATTGCATTATTTGCTTTGTTGTTAGTGTTTTTAGGATATTTGATTTTGTGTGATAAAGTGGACCTGCTGAAAGAGACAATGTGTTAATGTTTTGCTTGTTTGAGTTAATATTGAAACCCAGATTAACTGTTTTGCTGGCTGTAGTGCGTTTTGAAGGTTAGATGCATTGTGTTTGCATTGGGGTTGCAAAAAAGTGTTTTGAAAAAGTGGATTCAGTTTTGAGAAATGAGACTAAGCAATTGTAAAGCAAAACCTAAAACAAACCTTATTGTGCTAGTATGCACACGGATGGCTGTAATCATGATTGCTACTATGTTGGTGATTGGAACCAGAGAGAGAGGAAGAGATGGCTGCGGAGTGGCTCCAGAATGAAGCCAGAAGATGTGCTGCACCGCATCCTGACCCCAACAGAACAGCAGACACCCCAGCAACCCAGAGCCTCAACCACGAACGCCAAGCTGAAGTGACAGGGCTTCCTGCTGTCTTTCTTTCTCTCCCTCTCTCGTTCTCATTCTCCCTCACTCACATAAGGTGTTCAACATATGGGCAACAGCCGGCACATGTTTGGGTAGGGAAGATCAGTCCCATTATGGAACAGCAGAGAAGCAGAAGAACACAAGATCCAGTGAAACAGGACAAGGAGAACACAGCTGTGGCTGGAGAGCTCCTGGATAGCGCTGGGAGCAACATTTCAGAGTCCAGAGGAGTGAGCAAAACCACACATATCAGGAAGCATTTGCACTGCCTCAGGTAGGATGCCACAAAATTGTGATATGTTTGTCATGTCCTTTCCTGTGGACATCATGGGTAGTTCAGCATTTCTAGAAGAGAAAAGAGCCCCAAGACAACACACCAGAATCAAGCATTTCTATTGGCCAGGTAGAAAGTTGTAGCAGTGATCCCACTGTGAAATAGCCATCCTGAGTTTCCAACACCGTCAGAGTGGTCCTGGGACACCTTTGGTGCCATGATCGCTTTGTATACCCGCCACTAGACAAATTACAGAGAGCCTCTAAGTAACAACAGAAACTGCATAAAGTGGATAGAAATGAGTAGCTGACAGGATAGAGGCCCTTTATGGCATCATCTTATGATTCAGTTCTTTTGATCTCCTGTTTCTTCTTTAAGTGTGGTCATGTTCTTTTTCTGATATCTCACCCAGCCCTCTGCTGAGATCAGAGGAGAGCCCACCCCTGCACTGACTGAGAGACATGATGGAAAACGGAGCGAGAGAAGACATCACTTTTGGCAGAACTTCTTGAAACTGAAACAACAGAGAGAATGGAGAAAGACACACACACACACACACACACACACAAACAAAACAAAAACAGAGGAACTGACAGAGACAACTGACTAAGAATATACACATGCACATACACACACACACGGAGCGAACCTGCATATGTCCTCGCTCAAACTCAACAAACAAAACACACAACCAAACATACAAAGACACAACAGAGGACGAGAGACAACTGACTGAAAATACACACACACACACACACACAAACCATAAACACAACCACGCCTGTACACAAACAAAAATAAACGAAACACTCAAAGATAAAACGCCAGACACAGAGAATGAGAGACAGTGACTGAGAATACAAAAGGCACACAGGTTTAGTATTTCTACATTACTACAGTTGTTAGTATATATATATCCTGGTTTGGCCACTGCCAGTGGCACCAATGATGTACCCTTGAACAAAGTTTCGTCCCCAGACACTGCTCCCTGAGCACTGTGGCGCTGGCTGCACACCGCTTCACTTGGTGAATGGGTTACATGGAGAAAAAGAGGTTCACATTGTTCACACTGTGTGCTGTGCTGTAGCTGTGGGGTGTTCACACATTACTTTCAGGGGACACTTCAATTCACTTTACTTTATAACTGTAGAAAGACAAAATAGATGGCAACATACACATCAAACACCAGCACGTACTCCTCTATACACACACAAGTTTGGTATTATTATATTTGAGAAAACAGTCTGCTGTCTTGTGTACTACACTACTATACTGTACTATACTGTACTACAATATTCTGTAATATATCATTTCTGTGGGTCATTGTTTGAAAAAGTGCGCTGCTGAGAGAATAATGGATTAGCAGTAATGTTATCTTCCTGCTATGATATGTTAACGTTTTCTCTAACTTGAGTCACATTCTCCACAGCGAGCTGGGTGTAGAATTAGTTTTGGCACATCAACAGCCCACAAAATCCAAACACTCACAGCAGCATGAATGCACACACCGGCCAGCTGCATGCTGACCACACCTGCTGAAGCACAATGACATTCACTCCACAGCAGATAACCTGCAGCTGCATACAGGCCAAACACTGTGACAGATGTCCACTCCAGTACACACAGACACACACACACACACACGCACACACACACACACACACACACAGATCGATAGACAGACAGACAGACAGATATAGAGACCTAGACACTGAGAGTAAACTAGGCAGATAAATAGAAAGAGAAAGAGAGAGTGGAGGGGAGGGGGAGAGAGAGAAAGAGAGGTAGAGCGACGGTAGCTGAATGGTGAATGGAGCAGCTGTAATATGAAGTGCTATCATGTCCTCTTTCTCCTTGAGGGAGATTGAATCCCGTCACACTGCTGTCTGATGCTGTCTGATATGGGCTGAGCTGAATGAGAGATGGCTGTCTGTGGGTAATGAATGTTTTAGACTATATTCCCTAATATGAGAAGGGAAGCGTTGCACTGAATCCAAATGCTTTCTTATGGTAACACTGACCTTTACACAAACTTTACCCAAAGACAGACACTGAGATGCTTTAATCAAACAAGATCCCTGTGGTTTGACATCACACTCATGCATACTTTTATCAGGAATGAGAAAGTGTCAAATTAGAGACTGCCGTTGTCAGATCATGAAGGATGAGAAACCACAGTGAAATTATTCAGTGCTGGAAATGTTGCCACTCCAGTGTATCTGAATGAGAAATAAACAAATCATGTGTTTTACAACCAACAGTGTTAAGAAGTATGTGTGAGAAATGTGTATTTTTGAACATTAGTTGACAGTGCTGGTCTCTGGCGTTGGGGGATGATAGTGACTTTCGTTGACTTACTGAGGCGTTTTGGCAGATATGATATTCGGAATGTATCTGGTGCTGATTTCAGTTCACACTGAGCCGGTGTCCTTGCTTGCTGTGTGTGCACGTGTGTGTCTGTCACAAAAGCCGACACAGAGTGCCTTTCTCTTTCCAGCCTTTCTCTGGCTGTCTCTGGCTCTCTTTTCTTGCCTCCTCTCTGTCCTCTTCCTGCTCTCTTTCTCTCATCTCCTTACGCTTCCCGCTCTCCTGAGCTGAACACCACTCTTAACAGTAGAGAAATAGAAGACATGAGAGAGAGATAGGGAGACACACAGAGAGACAGAATATGTAGTGTGTTATTTTCTGGACAAACACAGCTGTAGCTCATTCATAATGCAACAGTGGTGGCCTGGTCAACAAACATGTCACTCCAGATTGCAGACCTGTCTAAAACACACACACACACACAGCATCATTCAGCTGCATGGCAAATCCAGGTGTTCCAGCGATTCTGAATTTCAGAAAAAATAAATGTGGCATGTAAAGCAATAAACCAATGCGATCACATTAGATACTGTATATTAAAATACATGATGTTTTCATGTATACTGTGTGTAAAACTCTAGACACAAAAGTCAAAATAGTCTCTGTAGCACTGTTCAAAACTCTGAATTTTGCATTTAGAAACCTAGCACTTACTGAATCATAGGGACATTCTTTAGATCACCCAACCATGGTACCAATAGGACCAGTAGAGAAAAACCTACAGATGCAGTGGAATTTTTAAATAAATCCAAAATTTACTGATGAAATACACTGTAAATCACATGAAAATGTGAAAATGAAAATATGAAAATAACAATAAGCAACAAAAAATAAAGAACTAGAGTACTCATTCAAACTGCAGTATTTCTCAGCTGACAAAAAGCAAAACAAAAGATTATATGTCTCCCTGTCCATCAACCCTGTCATGTGAATTCGGCCAAAAGTTCTCATCCACATTAAAATGAATGTTCCGTCTTGCCAAACATTTTGGAAAGAACCTTTGGCTGAATTCAGGTTTGACAATAGTATACAATCGTGCTGAGGAAAGGAGAGTGAATTGTGGATGTTGCTGTCGCTGTCTTGGTCTTTGGCCTTGTCCTCCACCACATTCTACCATATTATTTTGTACAGTTTTATGTAGATTCTGTAAATTGTCTGCTCTTATGCTTGTTCTTTTTATCATTTTGTTGTGTACAGTGTCCTTGAGTGTTTTAAAAGGCACTTTTCAAATAAAATGTATTATTATTATTCCTCTGCTCTTCTCAAATGGGACCTATAACCACTTCTCAGACGTGATACTTGTCCCCTAATATTCCTGCAACCACTGCATCGCCCCTGTCTTGCTTGACCACCTGCCTGCTTCATGTTACTGCCTCGGTATGGCTGTGGATACCATTTATTCATATTTGGAACACAAGGTGAAATCAATCATCAGTAATGAACCGGTGTCAGTGGATCACATTATGCTGATGCTTTCCTGATGCGAAGGTGGGATGCTGTTCTTCAGCTTCCATAACACTGTGCTTTAACAGGAATGCAACAGTTACTTATCATTTAGAGCAGCTGTATCAATTACTTGTTAGATCACTGTTATAAAATGAGCAAATGGTTATGTCAGATGCAATGTGTGAAGTTTGAACTGGTAATTTCAGCTCATGAACAATGATCTTTGGCTTATGTGTAATGCATCCAAACAACAGGAAACAAAAAAAATGACACCAATGTTATGAAACTAGTGCCAAAGCAATTGTAAAAAAAAAACTAACAACAGGTGTTTACCAGTAAAAATAGAACTGAATAATGTGCAGGTAAACTTATGCATGTACACATAAGCATGCAGTGACTTATCTGGGTTCTTAATGCAATTTCATTTCTCTGATATGGTTTATTTCTCTCATATGACCCACAAACATACATCTTTGACCATCAGACACTGGAACTGGAATTTGGTAAACATTACAATCATTCACACTGTCAACAGCAGCTGTGGATTCTCAAATTTGAGAATCAGTCTCCGAGACCATGGCATCGTCAGATGCAGGTGACTGATGGAGGCAAGAGAAGTGCAATCAGGGGGCTGCTAGGCTAAGCTGAAGGCTTTCATTACCCCAAGAGACCAATGTATGTCCTAGCCGTATTTCTCTCTAATGTACATTCTCTCGATGACAGCCTGCACAAACATCACCTCGCTGCTCATCAGTGATTAAGTTTGCACACTTTCCCTCCAATTTGTCATCCCCAAAGTGTCCATTTTTTATTCTCCCTCACTCTCCATTGTTGACCAGAGGAGGGTTCCCCTTTTGAGTCTTTATTATTGGAAAAAGTGCTATATAAAAAAACTGAATTGAACTGAATTTAATGACCTTATGTTACCTAGTATTAGGGCTAGGAAAACATGATGTAAGCAATTTTGAAAAGTCGATAAATTAAACTAAGGCAAAAGCATCAATAATTCCGAATAAAATTGACAGTTTTCACTTGTGTCAGCATGAGACAACAAAAAGTTATTTGTGCAATGCCATACAATAACCATTTTGGTTCCTTAAAGCTCTAAATAGCCCTTCAATTAATGTTTTTTGAAGAGTAAATGAGATGTCATAATATGTGTGAATGCCCTAATATGCATTTAAAAACCTGGGCCAGGTTCCCAGACAGGGATTAATTCAAAATATGGACTGTATTTTTAAATTCCATGGAAAATCTCCATTCCAAACCCTATGTATTCCAGGACTAGACTTAATCCCTGTCTCGGAAACCAGTCCCATATGTCTTCAACCAATGTTTTTCAATCCTGCACCTAGAGTACCACTGTCTTCCATTCGTGTGTATGTTTGTTATTGGAGAGCACAAAAGGTTTCTGCTTCAGAAATGCTTCCAGCTTCCCAAATGACAAAACAGGACACTACAATCATTTAGCACACAGTAAAGCGGCAGGGAGATCTGGTGTGCTTCAGAGTAAGGTGCTGGATGTACTGCTAGGACTTGAGGAATGTTAAACATTTGGAGCTCTCAGAATGTTATGTTTGGCTTAAGCTAGAGTGCACAGGGTCTTCATCGCTATGACCTCTTTACTCCATAAACACCCAGCCATGGAGAAGACATGTTTACAGTATGGGCTTAAATGTCTTTCAGTCAGTGCTCTTCTGAGTTATATATGGCAAACCCCCAGCTGGTAAGAGACGAAGCTGGCCAGCTGTCTTCATAAACGCTATAAGCTTTCATTAGCCTCTGGCTGACATATATCCTCCCCAACGACCAACAGCTTACAGCTCTAAATGTGTGTGCATGTGCGTGTGTGTGTGCGTGCATGTCTGTTTGTGTATGTGTGTGTGTATATATGGAAATATTTGTAAAGCTTAGCATTACCTAAATCCATTACTCTAACGTAAGTGTACTTTACTCTGAGTAGGTGTAAACCTCTACTTATGTTTTATGATTTAGCTAGCACTTTCTTATTCCTCGTGCTTCTGATATGATGACTGGAAACAAGGTGACCTTAACTTTCAAACAGCTATGCCCTAATAGAGCCACAGTCACTTTCTTACTTCCAACCCTTTGAGGCAGGCTTATGCATTCTTACAGGCTAATTGTCCTATCTCCCCATGTTCCATTCAGAAAGATCCAGTTCAGTGAGTCTGTTTAATGGGGCTGGGCCTTATTGCTCCCACCAGCTTGTTAGCCAGACCAAAGAGTAATACCACCTTTTAGCCTTGCAATTCAAGCCATGTGCATAAACGAGAACGCACTGGAGTAAAAAAATAAGGATTTTGCTTCTTTAGAAGAATGGATTGGTGAAAATCTAATTTACGCAATTTTTGTCATCCCAAATATAGCCAGCCAGTCAAAACATATTTGGTTTTCCTTTTTTAGTTATGAGCTATGAGGCTAAAGATGCTTATAAACACTAGAATAGTCAATAGTCCAAATGTTTTTTTATTAATACATCCCTAAAACTCGTGTCAGCTCATCATTAAGTCAAGGCAGATTCACCAATATGGTTTAGCACATCAGTGTGTTTTTTACACTGAACACATTTGGAGAAATCCCATTTGCTACTTCAGTTTCTACTGCAAAGGGGCTATGGAACAAACATATAAATCCAAACTGCCACTACAAATGTGCTTGAATTGTGTCTGGTTACTGTAGTTTCTTGTCACATATGGCTAAATTCAGGTCTTATTGGAAGATATATATATACTGTGATCAAGGTAGCTATTTAGCAAGTTTCCCACCCAAGTCAAAAAACATTTGCACTGATTCAGAACACATTCATATTTTATTACACAAAATTCAATTTTTTGATAACAGCAAAGTTTCTTGAAGGCATCCTTCACTTTTACTTTTATTACTTTTACTTTAAGTGTGCTTCAGACTATCTTTGAAGTAAGAGCGATTCTGCTTGACTAGAATTCCACCACAGTGTGTGAGTGTGGGTGTGAGTCTGTGTGTGGTTATGCCAGATGAATCCATCCTCCCATGCCTAAGCTCTGTTTGGTGGAGGGTAAGAGCAAAAGAGTGTGTTAGTCTGACAGCAGCACAGTCTGAGTAAAACATGGAGGAAGCAAGCCGTCAATCCAGCCATCCATTGCACTAATCACACACAACGACTCCAGCAGGACAGCCCAGCGCCTGACTCTTACAATACTGCTGAATCTCCTGACTTCTTCTACAAAGCCTGAGGTACATCCAGGTTCCTTCTTGGCACAGAGTGAGACATATGTCAAGATATTTGTGGCATTCTGTGACCTTTTTCTGTCCAACTGACTCCTGATTATTGCTGAAATTAACAATTATTTATATCATTGGTGAATATATTGACTACTATTTGATAAATCAGCCAATTAAACCATTGTGCTTTCTTTGGTATCTTCGACATGATTAAGGAATCATGAAACAATACAAGCAATATCACCCCCACTTTAGATAGCATTCTATAGCATATCAGTACACATAAAAGCAATACTGACTAAAACATTCTGATTCATGTTTGTGTGTAAAATGCATACTATTTTAATTGGTAGGAAAATATTATTATATGCAGCAAACAAGAGCATGCAAAATTTCAGTGGTGTGTTGCTGCTCGTGACGAAATCTGTGATTCTTTTGGTCTCTTGCAGGAATTAACTAGTGGCTGGATGCTATGCCAGGAAGAGAATGGGCATAAAAGTACTATAATTTTGCTACTGGCCTTTTCTCTATCACTGCCTCCAGTGAGTCCAGAGCTATGCAGTGGCGACTGGCTGATAGGCTTTGTCGATTAATCTTAGTAGTGTTCCTGATATGATTGAACACAGCTTGAAATTAAATTTCACCACTCAGGGTTTAAGTGATAGAGCTGTAGGCAGAGCATTATGTATTGAAGCACATTCACTCAAGCTCAGAATGAGTCATTTGCTGTAAGCGTTTTGTCCTGTGGGAGGCAGGTATTGCATTTCCTGTGTACTAGTTGGACTGACGAATGAGGTGTGGCGCATGCTACAGCAGGATAGACAGAGAGAGAGATAGAAAGAGAGAGGTAGAGAGAAGAGATAGAGAGATAAGACAGAGAGAGAGAGGTAGAGAGAAGAGATAGAGAGATAAGAGAGAGAGAGAGAGAGATGGAGAGAGAGGTAGAGAGAAGAGATAGAGAGATAAGACAGAGAGAGAGAGAGATGGAGAGAGAGGTAGAGAGAAGAGATAGAGAGATAAGACAGAGAGAGAGAGAGATGGAGAGAGAGGTAGAGAGAAGAGATAGAGAGATAAGACAGAGAGAGAGAGAGATGGAGAGA
>JBBPCY010072406.1:0-11064 GCA_037974405.1 Brachyalestes nurse
GTGTGTGTGTGTGTGTGTGTGTGTGTGTGTGTGTGTGTGTGTGTGTGTGTGTGTGTGTGTGTGTGTGTGTGAGAAAAGCCTGGTGTTTTTCAGGAGTATAATAAATACATCATTAAGTAGCTGTTGGAAATATCAAATCTTAACATCTGTTTAATGCAGACGCTTTTTAAAAAAAAGCAAATATACATTCCCTTAACTTTACCCATGTTTGTTTGATTTTGTGTACACATACTATATACATACTATATATATATACACACTCTGCTGTGAGAAACTGCTGTGAGAGACTGGTGTAGTGGTTATTACCTTCATATTTTTCTCCAGAATTAAGCTACAAAGTTTATTTTGTGACTCTCATCTGGAAAAGGTACACTATAAATAAACATATTTACTAGAATTGCAACACAACATCCAAAGTGCTGAATAGGTTATATTTTACAAACCACTGGTAATGTGTTCTGTGTCTGGTCATTTCTGTTTTAAATGACTGTGTGTGATGAGTCAGTATTATTTGGGAATTCATCAAGCGTTCGTTCTGATAATTTTCGAGATGATGCTTAACTTGATATCTTTGAACTTGATGATTGTTGCAGTACGATTATATAACATGAATGTTGTCCGTTGTGCTTCTAGATTCTGGACTTCGTAAATTTCCACCCCAAGCAGGAGCCTTCAGAAGACCCGATATTTGTAAGCACAGCCTTCTTCGTCGTCTAAAGCTCCTTTAACTTAATCCCTGGTCTTAACCCTGTACACAGTCCTAAACCTGTTGGCACTGTCAGTACTTGTGTTTGTCATACTAGAGGTTCACACACACACACACACACACACACACACACAGCTAGGAGAACCCCAGGAATGGAGAATAAATGTTCTCAGCCATTCACTGTTTGCCTTATTATTTAGGCTAATGGAACAAAACTGCACTTTAAACGTTAAAGAGGAATGGACGGGCCCTTAATGGTTAGGTTACAGTTTTTAGTCACTGTTTCCGTAGGCGGGGGAGCTTATAATGACACCTGATATGAGGAAAGGCAAGAGACTCTTGTTATTGTGTAAAGAGATTGTGCAGTTTCTCTTTTATTTATTTATATTTTGTATCTTTGCACAGGGTTGTCTTCAGATCTGCTTTAAAACTGCTACACTATACATATATATGTGTGTGTATGTATGTATGTATGCATGGACAAAAGTATTTGGATGTTTGATCCTTATATCAACAGGGACTTTAATGACATTGCATTCAAATCCATAGACTATACACAGTCTATACAGAGGTAACCTCAGTATTTTACATTCTAGCACTGCAGGAGTACAGTAAACTGTACAATACAAATCCTTTACATTTTCTTTCAGTGTAATATATTAAGCTGAGTTTAAAATGAAATTAAAGTTTTCTGGGAGCACATTTGGGGGCATATTTAGATTTTACACTATAAAAATAGGCATTTTAGGCTTTTTTTTTTTACCAGATCAAAACAATGTGTCTTTGGTACCTAACCCCGGGGGTTTACTATACACACACACACACATTCAAATATTTAGATTTGAATGCACATATTTATAGATGTTTATATGTAATGGTTGATCATATTAATCTGTCGTTTCTTCTTTTACTGTGCAAGAAAATTCTCAGGATAAAAAGTTCTTCCCAAAGTTTTGAGTATTTTCAGGACTTTGATTCTATAAAAGAAAATGGATCCTGCAGTCGTACGTAGAGTGCAAACAAAACAACTAAAAATGTAAAACTATGCAACCAAGTAAATGTTAATAAAACATTTGTGCTACATGTGCATTTATTTTTGGGTCTGCAGGCTTGAAAATGATGCCCAATTGCAAATCAGGAAACTCAGGGTAAACCAAAGCAATGTGGTCTTTGACAAATGACCTTTTTATTGAATGAAGTAATAAATGATTAAGTCTCTATCCAGTTGTTAAACGAATGTCTAGAATTTCCAGTATAAGCTCCGCAGCTTTAAGGCTGAGTGTGTGAATGTCCAGAGCTGTGGTCACAGTAACTCAGGTGGTGGTCTGAAGGTTTCTTTTTGATCTTTCCCAGGACGAGATGCAAGGCACTTTATCGAACGACGATTTCTCAAGTGATTACTCAAGTACAAGAGAGGAGGAGGAGGAGGAGGAGGAGGATGGGGAAGGGGGGACGAGGAAGAAGAAAAAAAAGACAAAGAAAAAGACCAACAGTTCCGACGAGTGGGAACCGCCTACTCAAGAGTGCGCCGAGTATCCAGAGAACTTTGAGATGTCCGAGGACGAGTCGGAGTCGGACGGCGGTCTGCCGGACGACAGCAGCATGCCGGTGGTGGGCTGTGAGGAGTGCGGCTCCGAGGCCAGGCTGCAGTGTTCCTTATTGCGTCACAGAAAGTTCTTCGCCTGCCCCAAATGCGTCGCCAGCGACTTGGTGGGCACCCGATGCCTCGATAAGCTGATCGTCCGCTTCAGCGACTACCAGACCTTCCAGGTTCACGCCGAGGAGGATCACGGCTACACCACCAAACGCGTGCTGTGCCAGGAATGCGGGGTCTTCTATCTGAAACCCACCGAGGCGAACGGCAAGAAGGAGCACGTTTGCGAATACAAGACCAAACACTTCGTCTGTTCGATCTGCAAGCACAGGTTCCAGACGGCGAAGGGCCTGAAAGCGCATACCAAAAAACTACACAGCGACACGGTGCACCCGTGCAAATACTGCCTGTTGCCTTTCCAGAACAGGAGCGAGAAACTGCAGCACGAGGATACGCACCCGAAAGACGACCGGCCGTACGACTGCCCCGACTGCCCGGAGACGTTTCGCAGCATCGTGAAGCGGAATCGCCACCTGAGGACCCACCGGGGCCTCCTGAGGTACCAGTGCAAGACGTGCGGAAAGGGCTTCCCTCACCTGGACCGTCTGGAGAGGCACGAACTGATCCACTCCGGCGTGAAACCCTTCAAGTGCGAGGTGTGCACACGCTCCTTCACCCAGGAGGGCCACCTCAAGTCCCACATGCGCCTCCACACCGGAGAAAAGCCCTACAAGTGCAGGCTGTGTGAGAAGTGCTTCAACCACAACGTCAGTCTCAAAATCCACGTCCTGCGCGAGCACAGCGCCACACCTCCTCCCATCGAAGGTGCTCAAGAGAACGCCGGGCTAAAAGAAAAGAAGCAGAGCAGGCCCAAGGGACGCCCCAAACGACTGCTGGTCAAGGACGAGCAGGAAAACGGGCAGGAAAATGGTGAAAGTCCCTTGTTGTCTTTTATGAGATATGAAGTTTCAGGAGGAAATGAAACCTCTGGGTAGAGGTGTGGAATAGGATGGAAATACATCACAATACATCTTTTACATCTGTGTTTTCATTTTTCTGAGGTCAGGAGATGAGACAGTATTGCATTTTAAAAAATTGCAGCGTTTTATCAATTTGTATGTATTTTTTTTTAAATACAATTTGAGACACATGTACAGTCTGCACTACACCAGTTAAGAAGGACCAATTCCATTCCCGTTTTAATTAAACATGCAGTTTAATGTACTTCAGAGGGGAATTCTTCCGATTCTTCAAAAACGTTTTTCATAATTTGGTGTGAAATAATTACTATATGGATACTTGCCGTATTTCTTTACAGGGATGGTGAATGGAACCAGGAGTCATGATGACTGCCGCACAAATATAGACATTTACTTTACTCTGTGAACCCACATGTATCTTTTATATGTAATGCTGAAGTTTTCTGTGTTTTTTTAGGATCTATTGTTATGTAGAACACAAACCTTTCTGCCATGAAGGACTTTTAGAAAATACACCTTAGACCAAAAACTAATTATTCTTAAGCACTTTATGTAATAACCTACTGTG
Organism: Brachyalestes nurse; assembly: GCA_037974405.1. NCBI lineage: Eukaryota > Metazoa > Chordata > Actinopteri > Characiformes > Alestidae > Brachyalestes > Brachyalestes nurse. The sequence continues at coordinate 3,849 of JBBPCY010072406.1, forward strand.
AGGGAGTCACTGATCTATTCAAGACGTCTGGTTCCATTCACCACCCTAGAATGGAGCGTTCCCACTCTGAACCACTTTATTCACATCTTAACCATATTATGCAGAATTTAAGTAAATTCTTAATGTATTCACAATATCTACAATATGATGAGAAAAGCTCAATATAACATGGTTTATGATACATTGCCAGTGCCGTACTGACCACCTTCACCTGAGGGTTATTTCAGAAAAACCTGATTTCTGAAGCCAAAAGTGCAGACCGTCCAAAGCAACATCCCCCTTTTTTTTAAAGCTCTTTCTATTGGACAGGTTTCCTGCAGGGTAGCAGAGAAACCCTGCATTCTCCTGACATGAACGGGAAAAGATCCAGATGCTGGAGCCCAAAATGATTATCGGACGTTTAGTGAACTCATTAAGATGGAGCCACTTTTTTTAAAAATTTGCTCTAAATGTTGTAGGAGAATGGACCAGTTGCCGAGTGCCACAAAGACTTGTTCAACGCTGCAGTCTGCATGATCCCCGTTACTGTCCCTACTGTTCCTCTTACTGTATTCAATTGTGGCCTTAAAACACTCTTAGCGGTTACATTCGCACTGTGTGCTCGTAGTTTGCTTTTCATGGAGTATTTCTTGCCGCTTCTAGTCCTTTTTTTGCCTCCTGTTTTCTTTCATGATGCAAAAAAATTGCGAGTATGTGATTTAACATATACATCATTATCCCTTATATGCTTGTTATGCAATCCTTACATGAGCGTATATTCTAGAGATGTTGTAGTCTTTGCTCATACCATCTTTATTTCTATGTTCTATAGTTTTATATGGGAAACAAACTTAATTGGTGCTACAAAGTCCTTTTTTTCCCCTCCATTTGTTTATTCACTTAGATTAGAGGTACTCAATTAAAAATCATCATTGTCTTTTGTAGCACTCGATGCAGTTGCTGTTAAAACAGAATTATTGTAGAAAAATAAACCGTTTTCAATTGTAATACAACTTTTATTGCTTCCAAATGGACCACACATATATATAAAAAAAGGAATATTTCATAAGGCAGCTGGTAAACTGGTTTTGTTGTATTTGCACTTGATCCAATGAGTGATATGCACACATCGCCACAAGCTCTCCAACAGGAACACTCACTCAGAAGTGACCGCCGCAGTCAGTTAAATCGAGTATGGCTTGTTTGGTGGGACCACAGAGGGGCGCCACTATGCTGCTAGAAAACCCATTTCAGTTCCCCAGTAACAAACTCAGGCCAGGAATGTTCAGCTACAGCCTCCAGTGCAGAACGTGAAGGAAAACTGTGCACTGGACCCGAAATCGGCCTCTTCTAAGGCCACTAAATCTACACTGGAAACAATGTCTGACTGTGAGCAACTTTAAGTTAAATGAGTGAAGGCCAGTCCTGTTAGAATATAATGACTTTGATAGTGATCAACATATACAGAAGACTGTGGTCAACATTAGTACAACACTCAGCGGCCTCGACTGATCAATATAACTCCTATTGGTTCGTCTTTTCTATCCTGATGAACAGAATTGAGATCCTGAACACTAAAAAAAAAGTATAAAATCAAAATTAAGATATAATTTTTTTTTTGGCAGCAGAAGACAAGGAAAGTTTTCCTTTTGAGCTTCAAGAGCTCGCGAATAGGCCTTTAAGCAGGAAGAGAATGGCATACACTCCCTGGCCACTTTATCAGAAACACCACACCTGCTGGTGTACAGTTAGAGACTGGTATGTCTGTTTATGGAGGGTGTTGGTAGTCCACTGACCAGATTTCTGGCCACAGAGCCACTTGGAAGTGACTGACTCGTGAAAAAACCCCAATAGGCTCACACCAGCACTCTACAGTGTCAGTGTCCCTGCTGTGCTGAGAATGATCAGAAACCCAATTCATATCTAGTCAACTCTGGTCACAAAATGACTCATGAAATGAGGTAGAGGGGCCTGATAAACTGTGGAACTTCAAAATGTATCTGTACACCAACATATTTGACCTTTAAGGTAGCTGGAGCTTAAAAAGGTGGTCACTGAGTGAAAACACGAGGTAGATGTTTCTGATACAACTGACTGGGAGCTGCTTTGCCAGAAGCCGAGCAAAAACATGGTTTAAAGAAGAAATAAAGCGATCAGCGAAGCTCAGGAGTGGCAGTCAGTACAGAGAGCACGGGGAAAGACTAGATAACATTCCTCTGTGTTTGGAAGATGGACAGTTGAACAGAAACAGGTGCCAAGGCAGAGTGAACATCGGGTGAGTAATGAATGGTAATCCTCAAAACCGATCCGTCTGAGAGACATTGGACTCATTTTGAAGACGTAAAGCTCTTAGTGGAACCTGCAGGGCCACATAACAGTTTAATGTGTATCCAAACACACCTCAAAAGAATAGTTTTGCAACATAATCCTGATCTACGGTATCTGTGTTACAGACCATTTTGACACGTTTCCCTTTAATTCAACTCATTCATTTCATATAAGCTGCCCAATATCTTCTATTACAATTGAGCTTTGAGCCAGGTTTTGGTGTGGAAAGGAAATGTGTAAAGAGTGTAATATAACACAGATAAGGAAGATACAGAAGAGGCTGAAGAAAGTGTTCCTTTAAAGACTAGATAAGTTTAATGAGGGGAATCACCTTAACTTCAGCAATGTGGCCCTGCGGATAAGAAAAACTGACCCAGTGTAACTTTGTAAGTTGCATCAGATAGTCTGAGGGGTGAAAAACATGTATTTCAGAATGTGACACTGTTTCACAAATAGATGCAACAGTCCATAGTCATGCCTTTAACACACATACATTCTACTGTACAATGATGTATCTGCAGCCGCCCGACAGTCCGCTGGGATGTGAGCAGTGAGGGGAGGAGTGTCTGTCCACCGGAGAGGACCGCCGTACTCTGACCACCAGGCTGACACACAGATCTGAGCCGTGGCGGCGTCGCGTCTGCAAGACGCCCGAAACAGAAGCAATATAAAAGAAAAAGAGAAAGCGAGAGATTCTGGAAGTCCTCCACAGTGTAGGTGGGTGCCAGGCGCTGCCTGGGGTTGTGCCAGCCAATCCCTGTGCCAGCGCTGCCAAGGTGTTTGGTGTGAAGAGGGTTTAGACGGTTTTCCGGGCTGTGAGCACACGGACAATGGAGCCTACACCACCTGCTGAGAGAGCCTACACACACAAACACACACACACAAAAATAAATTCTTTTTTTTATATAGACCCTTCAAATGAAGTGACAATTTAATAATAAAATATTATATTATTAAATAATGTGTTAAAAAATTAACGCTGATTATTGCTGGGAATTCAGTGCCACACCCATAAATCTGTGCTACCTTGTGGCATTTTTACACAGAGTAGCATGAATCAGAACACCCTGCTCTCAGAGTTAGAACCGGACTGTATAAACTGTCACCTCTAAAGATCTCTCTGTCTATCCAGGCTGTTCTCATTTAAATAAAATATATTTTCCGCAGATAATCAATATTATTTGCCGCCTTCTCATCATTTTCAGTGTAATAATATGAACTGTATAAACTTAAAGGGAGCATCTGTCGACAAGGCAGCATGATTCATCAGAACACCCGTGGTTGAACGTACGCTGTCTTAAACTGCAGCTTACAGATGGACTTAGTTTTATCATTGTTCTTGCTGGAAAAATTCACACATATGATTTATGACTGATGCCCACACACACATCTATACATATGTGCGTCCCAATACCTGTGTCAATATAGTGTTGGTGTAATAGTCTGGTGTCCCAATACTTCTGTCCATATTATATATATCTATATATTACATATATAGACAAAAGTATCGCACCTTATAGATGGACTTGGTTCTATCATTGTTCTTGCTGAAGAAATTTTCCCCTCAGCATATTATATAAATGAAACTATAAATGAAAATTTCCAATAAACGCAGAGTCCAATTCTAGACTGTCCTTTAACTTTAAATGCACTTGTTACTGTTTCAGCTCTTAATAGCTTAAATATCTAACACTCATCTGGTGATCCACATTAGATTACTTTTTGTAAGTCAGCAGTGATAAAAATTTAAATTTCTGACTAAAATAGGCACTCAAATGGTGAACAGACTAAATGTGTTTGTTTGACTGGTTGTGTGTGTGTGTGTGTGTGTGTATGTATTTATGAGTATATATTTTAGGCTTAAAGGCATCACACTTTTATGATAACAGGAGTGGTAATTTGACCCACTTTGTCGTTAAATGAATACCTTTAAAATACCTTTAAGCTTCACAAAGGTTTACATTCCAGTTATTCTTGTTGATTTATCTGATCTCAGTCAGGTCCTCCGGGATCATAAAGAGTGTCTGAGTGTTGCGTTCTCAGAGAGAGAGAGTGAGAGAAGTCATTGTGTTCAAGACTTTAGCTTCCCTCACTCTACACGGTCCTGATGTGAGGGTGAAGACTGTTCCTTCTGGAAGCGCAGTGTGTGCTGTACCTTTTCGTGCCACTGCAGCAGGACTGCACTGCTGTTCTCCGAGGGCCGCTCAAAGCCTTTGTAGATGTACTTCATCAGGAGGTCCACTTTATTCTTATCCAGAGACTGAACCGCCTTCTCAATATCACTGCTCTTAAAGGCTGTGAGGACTTTCAGTACCAGACCCTCAGCTCTGTCCTGTACACACACACACACACACACGGACGTTAGTATAACAAAATTAGACATTATGGAGTATCGTCTTTTTGAAACTGTGACAATCTGCAATCTACAAATAAATCAATTTTCAAAAAATTGTATCTTTATATATATTCGTTGCTTAATTATTTAATTCAATAATAATAAAAGCAATGCCGTTCATTAGGCACTGGTCACCAAGCATTGTAAAGAACAAAGATTACTCATACTCTTTAAAAGGAATAGCACTTTACCTTGTTTGTTTTTTGCATAATCATTGATAAGTAGTTGTTATTAATTATTTTTTAACACATCAGTGCTACTGCTAGGTAGAGGTGTTTTGTGAAAACACTCCCTGTTGTCTAAAAGTGAAGTTTAGCTTATTTTCACAGTCTATAATGTGTCCTAAACCTATCCACAAGTCTGCTCCACCTTAATGAACAGATTAGTGATCTTCATGAACATCAAGTAAAGAGAGGTTTTGGAGACCTCTTGATGGAAAAGATTTGGGTGACAACTGACTTCTAGTGTTTGTTAATCTAAGATTGGAGCTAAAGAATTACATTTTGGACAACGAACATGCCTTGGCTGGTTTAGTGAATACTTTGTAAATGAGATTCTTCACTGTGTGCAGCCCTGGTGTTCCTCAGTGCTGTGTAACTCTGACTCACCTTCACGTTCTGGTTCTTGGTGTTGATTGGTGGGTTCTTCAGTACGGCCTGCAGCGCACCCATCAGATTTCCTGTGAGCAGCACTCAGGAAAAAAACTGCAACTGTCTTTAAAAAGCTATAACAGAACTACACACAACCTCACACACACATGATTTATGACTGATGCCCACACACACATCTATACATATATGCGTCCCAATACCTGTGTCAATATAGCGTTGGTGTAATGGTCTGGCGTCACAATACTTCTGTCCATATTATATATATCTATATATTACATATACAGACAAAAGTATTGGGACGTCTGACCATTATGCATGCAGCGTTTTTATATACACCCTATTTCGCGTGTTAAACTTTACTTTTACACCGTTTTAAACATATAAATATATTTGAAGTGCACCGTGCAGGATAGAGGAAGCTGCAGTAAATGAATGGGAGCGGCTTCACCCTCTAACTCTCGTTCCACCTTAAATCCCGAGGCCGCTCCGTTAGAGTGAATGGGGAGCCCGGCCCAGCCCTGCGCTGAGAGAGACGGGGCTTTTAAGGTGGACCACAAAAATTAGTACGAGAAGACAGTTTCAGCCTCTCTCAGCTCACGCTACCACACCCATCGCACACACGGAAAGAGAGGGCCCAGAGACGGTGTTTAACCGCCCTCCTGAGCTGAAACAGGACATTTTTACCAGAGAAAAGCGTGTTTTCGGCCGGTTCTGAAGGATATTGCCTGATGAGTGAGTCCACCTCCGCCTCGTCCGGACCCAGCTGGTTCTCCCCTCCTTCCTCCTCGTCCACAAACTTATTCTCGTCATACTCGTCCACGTCGACCTTCCTGAAGCGGTCCGACACCGTATTCTTCGACATATTTGCACGCTAAATAAAAATATTGAATAAAAATCCTATAAATTCGACAGGTACCACCGGGCCTCAAGACCGCTCTCTGTCCTTCCGCAACGGGCTTCCTCTTACAGCGCCCCCTGTCGGCCCCTCTCCGCATGCACCGCCGTACTTTCACCACTGGGTGTCGCTAAACACCTTATTCCATTTTAGAGCGTTAGTCTGGGGTTTAGTGTTAGTTTGGGGTTAGAGTGTCAGTCTGAGGTTATTGTGGGGTTTAGAGTGTTATTCTGGGGTTTAAAATGTTAGTCTGGGGTCTGGAGTGTTAGGCTGAGGTTAGTGTGGGGTTTAGAGTGTTAATATGCGGTTATTCTGGGATTTGGAGTAGAGGTCTGCGCGGGACTGTCTGCTCCCGCTATATATTCACTCTTTGTTCACCCGCTGCCCGCTTAGAATAATTTCCGTTCCCGCAAAATTTTTATCTGTATCCAGAATCTCACATTTAAAGCGAAAGAGAGGGATACCAAAAAATTAGGTTGTACAACAATTTATTTTATTTTTATTCTTGTTAAGATGCTGTTAATACAGAGTCACGTTTAGTACTGGACAGTGTCACGTTTAGTGTTGGACAGAGTCACGTTTAGTACTGGACAGAGTCTCGTGTAGTACTAGACAGAGTCACATTTAGTGTTGGACAGAGTCACATTTAATACGTGCGCTGTGCAGTCCATGCGTGCAGCGCATGTATAACAGTCATGAGCACAGAACATACAGGTGCTGGATAAGATTGAGTAAAGCGCAGATATGCTGTTCAGAAAGGACGTCGTGAACGGTATATTATTAGACCGCCCGCTCCCACTAAACACTAAACAGCACACAGTTCAACACCATTAGCAGATCATTAATATACACTTACAGTAATAAAGACTGAATAGCATTATTGCCTTATACATATATATACAGTTCCCGCCCAGAAACATACGTTTATCGCCCGTAATAGGAGGATTTTCACGTCAGTTTCTTTTCTTTAACCAATAGCTGAGGGTCTTAGGGTTTCAAAGAGCCCTC
>JBBPCY010072407.1:0-11062 GCA_037974405.1 Brachyalestes nurse
TCACTTCTTGAATGGAATTAGTGAAATAAATCAACTTTTTGAAGATATTCTAATTTTATGACCAGCACCTGTATATTATGCGAGCTGATGGGGCAGTGTTTAGAAATGTAAACGAGTGTATCTGTATTAGTAGAATGTTGTCTTTTGGTAGATGTTTTGGAAACAGTGGACTTCGTAGCTCCAGATGAGAGGGTGATGTTCCGGACCTGTAGTAAAGAAAAGGATCGGGTTGTCTTTCAGATGGTAAGCGTTAACACAGAAAAACACAAACAACTTCTACATTTGAATTATAAATGATTTTGCATTTATTAGTGTTAATCCTCTATAAATAGTAATAATAATAATAATAGTAAGAAGATCATCATCTAATTCATTAAGATTTAAATTTTGCCTTGTGTGTTTAGGGAACTGCAGATCCACAGAGAGCCCTGACAGTGGCCCAACTTGTGTGAGTAAGACAAAAGTAGGCCTGGCTTCTAATGGCTGTATCTGTATTCTTTGAATACAGTCAGTTTCACAAAAGTTCTCCGAAGGAAGCGATTTGTAATTGCCCTATTGTTAACCACTCCTTTCAGTGTTATAATATGGAACTCCGGTGAATAAATCCATTAATGTCATCTTGTTTAACAGTGAGAATGATGTGGCAGCTATTGATGTCAATATGGGCTGTCCGAAAGAATACTCCACCAAGGTGAGGGCTGCATGTTCTATGTATTGTTGTTGCTTAATCTAGCACTACATGGTATTGATATTCTTTGATGCAAAGCTGCTGATGCTGGCAGTCAGATTATGTAGCCCTTAATCTGCTGGATCAGGTGTGTTGGAGCAGGGAATAGTGAAACTGCAATAGTGAATCTATATTCCCAAGCTAGCACTAGTCTACAGAACTCAGGGCATGTTTAAATAATGTTATTGTGTATGTGTAGAATGTAATTAATACATATTCATATAGAAGCCAGATTATTATAATAATTATTGATGGTTGTGGTGTGTTTTTATGGTAGTGACTGATGTTACTCCCATCTGCAGGGTGGAATGGGATCTGCACTTCTTTCTGATCCTGACAAAATTGAGTCTGTAAGTAAACAATCTCTGACTGTAGAGGTGCATTGGTCCACCATAGCCACAGTTCGTTATTCTTACTCTGCCAACTTTGTTTTTTTCTGTGCAGATTCTGACCACGCTTGTGAGAGGAGTTTCAAAACCAGTGACGTGTAAAATCCGAATCCTGCCCACTGTAAGTACCTATATGTTGCATAAATCTAATATCTTGGAAATAAAACACAGTATAAAATATATAGTAAATGTACTACATAGAGACAAATCCTATACTGTCGACCTAAATGTCCTTTAATATTGAGTTTGTTTATCTATACTGATAAACCTGTGTTTTTTTTCAGCTGGAGGAAACTTTGAGTTTGGTGAAGAGAATTGAAAAAACAGGGGTGACGGCAGTAGCTGTCCACGGCAGGTACCTGTTGTTTTTCAGTACATACCGTACTTGCTTTTCAGTAGGGTAGTGGGTAGAATGCAAGACTCTCTTTTCAGCTGGCCAGTTCTACCTCTGGTTTCTACTTCTCAGGATGAAGGAGGAGAGACCACGGCACCCAGTCCACTGTGACTATATCAAAGCTGTAGCTGAAAGTGTCTCTATCCCAGTCATAGCTAAGTAAGTATCAACCTTGTAGCACCCGCATGGGGGTGTATTTTACAAAGCTGTATTTAATTGTAATTTCATTGCTTAAGCATAAGCAAGTGATGTTTGCCAGTTTAGCTCCCTAAAACTCCAGCTCAAATCATAGTTGCATCACACCCTAACAAATAGCACATGGGGAAACCAGGTCCGACCCTGGCAAAGAATGACAAAATTGAATGAATTGTATGGATTCACAAATGGAAATTATTCCTCAGTACAAACAGCTCCGACCACTTGTAAATTGACTACGAAAACTTACGACACTTTTAAGGCCACTCTTAGGCCACATAAGAAGTGTTGAGCCAGCGCATAAATTGAGCACACCAACCACCAAACTTCAGCATGTGGAGCAAAACTGCTGCAGGCCAAATCGTGTCTCTATGTAAAGTAGTTGGTTCAAGCACCGCTACAAAAACAAGGAATACACTCTTGTATTTTAAGCGTAGTGTCTCTATACACTTCATGCATGTTCCCCAGACAGATGGTGTCTGTCAGTTCTGAGAAGTAGATTAACAATACATATTGTTGCCTGGATGCAATTACCTGATTTTATGTATTTCACCTTTAAAAGGTCTTTGTGTATTTTAAGTACTGACACATGCATATCATGCTTAAAGGCAATATAACAATGTAAATGACTATAGTTGTGCCTGGCGGGATAAACTGTTTACTTACATTAAGATGGACATTGATGCTACAGTATACTCACAAACATTTCCATCATTTTATGAGTATGCTGACTTTTTTTTTAACACTTTTTACACTCCCTATTTAACAAATCTGTCATATTTTTTTAATGTGCAGTTTGGTGACTAGGATTACACTGTTTTGGATCTAAATACATCTGTGAACACTGGGACAAAATGTTTTTTTCCTGCAGACTGTGATTGTCCCTTAACTGTCCCTCACTCTCTGTATCTTTCTGTATCTGCTCTCTTCCAACTCTGCAGTGGTGGCTCTGCGGATCATGTTAAAACATATGAGGACATCGAAAAGTTCCGTCAGGCAACAGGAGCATCTTCTGTCATGTTGGCTCGGGCTGCTATGTGGAACCCTTCAATCTTCCGCAGCCAGGGTGCGCTGTCGGTTGACGAGACAATGGAGGAGTATATTAAATATGTGAGTGGTGCGTCTTTTTAAAGCTTGCATAAAACACAGTGTATTTTTAAATGTTCCTTGTTTACTCTGTCCATGATGTGACCTCTATTGCTGCTCACGCTTCAGCTGCGCTGTATTGAAGAGCCTCAACAATAGTTACTTTTGTCTCTGTATGTCTGCAGGCTGTTCGCTATGACAACAATACATTCAACACCAAATACTGCCTTTGCCAGATGTTAAGGGACCGGGTGGAATCCCCGATGGGAAAACAGCTCCATGCAGCCCAGACCAATGCAGAAATCTGGTAAAGCATCTCCGGAGTGAAAGTTTATGACTAACCTGCAGCTTGTGTTGCAGCAAAGGGAAATGCCATAGTGTTTAAACCCCCTCAACAACTTATTTCTGGAAAAAATAAAACAAGTCAGGAGTACAAAAGGTATTTTATCTTTCTGAAAAACAAGATTGCACATGCTATCAATTCAAAAACACCTCTTCCACATTTACAGATTATAATACGCACTTTTAATAGATTTTTTTTCTGCTTGTTCCAATGAGCTATGAGAGACAAAGAATCCATCCTTTTGTTATCACTGGTAATAACAGTCACTTTTAAGGTTAAAGAGACCCTAAATGTAATTGGTGCCCAGACAAGAAGCATGCTGGGATTTCAGAGACTATAAGATAACGTAATCCATTATTAGTCCTACAATGGGATCATTTGCAGTATTGCAGCACCAAATCGCAATAAAAAGTAATGGTGATAAAATTCTAATAAGTTAGAAAATGTCTGCAACAACAGTAAAACATTTTACTGTGAAATTGCACCTGAATTCATTATCAGTTTTGGAGTGTGTGTGGTCTGCTGGGAGCAATGTTGATTATAAAGTCTGACAGTAGCAGCAAGGAACTGGAACATGTGAGATAAGATAGTGGCCTACTGAGAAACATCTTTTCACCTAAATGGATAAGAAACCTGAGCCAGACATTATCTATATTAAAATTTACAGCATTACCAACTTACCACACATGCCATTTCTAATTGTGCAAATCTGAGCTGAAAGTTTATTGGAATTTTCTGTTCTGAAATCTAGCCATCATGAAGCTGAATTTACCAAAATATTGAAATTTGTATGTTGTGCAGTGTTCAGTATTTTATATATGGGGGCACATTTGTTAGGGAAAATGTATTTCACAGTCACAAGAAGCTCTTTCGAACCTCTGGCGGTTTCAGTATTGCATGGCCCTTATATGCTTTCCTTTTGAATCCAATCCAGTGGCAAAGCTGGAAGTTGTAACACATAAATGTTGTCTGTTGGCTATTACAACAGTATCAATGTGATACTTTCATTATGAGCAACAGATGATCTTGACGTCAGTGTCGGAGGTATGCAGTTGCTTACCCGCTGAGGGCAATGTGTGAGTGCTTTAATGAGCTTCCAGAATGAGGCCCAGTTCAACAAGCAAGACACAGCTGGGTTCCACCAGTGGGGCTGGGCCAAGACGGCTAATCTGTCTAGCTTGGTTGGAATTGTTTTCATCTTTACCCGAAAAGTGCACCTACTATATATCTCACCTATCGATAGTGTACCAGATATAGTATATCTGATGTATCTTTGTGCATTCATGAGTGCTCATATTTTGCAGTGAAGTGTTTGGAATGACTGATTTCTTCAAGAATGCCCAAGCTGATCTAGAGGCCCGAAAAAGAGCCCTTCAGGCCAACAGCAGCAGTCTTTCAGATCAGCCTACGCTGGATGGCGATGTCATCACTATGGCTGTAAAGTTTGAAAGGTAGGTCCAAGAATCATTCTCTCTTAACAAAAGGAAAAAGTATGTTTGTATATTTTTATTTGTAAGTGTAGCATCATAATTAGTGTGAAGGACCATAAGTCATGTGTGTTGTACGTTTGGCACAGGAGAGAGTACCCTCCTCAGATCACTCCAAAGATGTATTTGCTGGAATGGAGTCGGAAAGAGAAGCTGGAGCAGCCTGTGTATGAGACGGTATGACTCAAACGGCACCTCTTTCTCATCCACCACTTTCAGTAACGCCAGTGTTGCATGTCAGGAAGCATTACTACTGCCATCTGGAATTACACATGAAAACTCCCCTTTTGTCCAGCTTCCAGTAGAGGCAGTGAGGTTAAAACAACAAACATGTATACTAATTCTAATTGTATATGTCACACTCTCAACTTTAGACTAAACCTTGAGGGTCAGTTTCGTGTACAGGCATTAAGCATAGTCCCGGACTACATAGCAATCTGAGAAGAGATGTAGTTCAGGAATCGCACCCTAATAACAATTTTAAAACGTGGCTACTTTTTTGACATGATATTAACTTTTTGGTTTATCTTTTGCTGTTCTTTAGCAAACCATTTGAATGCCTTCTTCATAAAGTATTCCATTTTTTTTTCAATGATTTGAAATGCCACTTATGTTTTAACTGTTACTAATAAGTAATCTCATTGTTACTAACACTTCTTAGTTACTGCAATCCTAAATCACAAAAAATAAAATATTACCCAAAGAACACATGTATTAAGGAAAACATTGTTTGTCTCTTAGTCCTTTAAACCAGTTTCCTTTTTTCTTTTCAGGAGCAACGTGCCCAAGACAGAGCGTTCCAGTCTACAGTTACGGTGGCAAATAAGAAGTACCGGTCCACCATGTGGTGAGTGAAATTGACAGAGAAAAATGTTTAATTTAAAAAATTAATTTTTTTGAATGTATTGTTTTTGTTTGTTTTTTTTCCCCAGGGAGAAGTCAAAGAAATTTGCAGAACAAGCTGCTGCCATTGTATGTCTGCGTACCCTCGGGGTACCTGAGGGCCGCATTGGAGAGGAGAACTCGGGGCTGGTAAACAAGAGGAAGAGGGAAGAGAGAAGACGGGGCATTTCAGAGGACGCGGTAATTACAGACTCAACAAACAGGAAGAGGCGGATCACTGAACCATCACAGAAAGAGGAACAGGAGTCAAATGACAAGATGACTGTAATGAACGGCTCCTGTGGTCAGACAGTACCGAAAACTTCACCGTAACAGGACAAACACTGCTCACTTTATGGACTTGCTATGAGACTTGTGCCTGCTGCTAAGTGGCTGCATCCCATTTGTAATTCTGCAGCACTAAACACCATAAACAGTGACTTCAGAGATCTGCATGTTATCCCTAAATTATCTCCTTCTTTTTATAGGGATACCTTTTATATATGTAAGACAGTGGCTAAAGGTGCCAGGAAGGGTTCTTTGCCATAGCGAAACTGTTTGTGGAACCACAGATTAGATCAGTCACTCCCACATTTACAGAAATGCTTCTGAAGTGGATGTGCTACAGAATGGTGGTTCCCAAACTGGTCCCCCTTGCCCTGGGCATTTTAGTGTTTTCCCTGGTCCCAACACGCCTCGTCCAACCAGTCAGTTAATTATTCAGCTGTTCTTGAGCTGATCTGGGTGTACAAACAAAAAATGTGCAGAGCAGTGGGTACTCCAGGACTGGTCTGGAAACTACTACACTACAAGGTGAGGCAGGGATCTTCCTAGACCAGGGAGGAGCCACTGTTCAACGGCAGTCACTCAAAGGACCCTTTCTGGTATCTTTTGTGAACCAGGTTTAGAGAGCACTGGTCTGAACAATATACATGCTGTTCCACAGACCAAAAGGGGGCAGTCAGCTAACTCGTAATTACTCAGCCACTGTGTGTTGTGAAAGCCAAAAAATATTGCCAAACCAAGCCTGAGTGCACATTCTGAAAGGTTGTTATTTTGGAACACTTCCATTGGGACGTCCCAGATAAAGCATGGACATTCTGAGTAGACTTACACTCTTGAATCGGACTGCTATGAGTATTTCGTTCAGTTTTTATTCTGATTAAACATTTTACTTCAATCAGATTGCTGAAGGCTTGATCAAGCATTGTTTATTATTCTTTTTTTTAACTGTTATATCCTTTTTCAGAGCATGTAGTTCACTTCAGTAAATGCACATTATACCAAAGAAACATCAGGATCACAGGAAAAGGGCCTCCTTGTCTATAAGGAGAGGGAGTATTTTAGTTGTATTGAGCTTTCTCTGTGTGTGTGTGTGTGTGTGTGTGTTTCCTTCTGTGTGTCAAGCGTGCTGACGTCACGTCTAAAGTCGCGCGCTCCGGAGTGTGTGTGTTTTGAAGTTTTGATCAACTGCTAGGTCTAACCAGAAGTGAGTCCTAAATGTTGGAGGGGGGTCGGGTGTGAGAGTGAAAGTGAAAGGCCCTGGCAGATGCAGGGGAGCTCCAGGAGAGGAGGCTTCAGACAGGAGAAGAAGGAGGAGGAGTGTTTTCCGGGTTTGCACGCTGGCACCATGTCTGCCCTGTAGCCCCGATCCGCTCTTCAGAAAGTTGACATCGAGAAAACGATGCGTCGGAGGTCGGATTAGACCAGGATTTAGATTGTGCTGCAGGTTTTAAAGTCAGTTGTGTTTAGTTGAGCCCGTTCTCTCCACTACATGCCATGACCACCGCCAACTACGGAGGCAGCGAGGAGCTCGACTTCAGACTCATGTTTGGGGAGGACACGCAACTGACGTCGGCAGGCCACTCAGGTTGGTGAAGGAGTTCTCAAAGTCTCTCTCCCGTCGACTCCATACTGATCAGGAGGAGGTTATTAATGCAAAAGCCGCAGGACCTGCATCTCTTTAACCTCCTTTTGTTTCAACCGTTCAGCTCTGAATAAGGAAGCAGTGCTTGGACTTTTACGGGAGTTTTTTTGGCGAGGGGACAGGGGTTTCACAGTTATCGGGATAATTAAAACCCAAAGTCGAGCTTTGTCCAACTGAAGCGGTTTACTTGTCGAACAGGCTTGACTTTAGGCTTAACTGGGGAATTCTTTGGCTGCTTCCCAAACTACCACACTAAATAGTATGTAAAAAAGAAAAGTGCACAACCATCAGAAATGCATTGTCATGTAGTGTGTGCGCGAATATATATATATATATATTGATCCTCAATTACGTGGTTATGGTGGTTATCCATACATAGTATCAGTTTCTGAAATGCTTAACCTCTATAAATGCACCAGTTTTGTCACCACAAAACAAGTTTTGGTTGGTACTTTCTGACCTACTAGTGCAGAATAACCTGTTTGTGGTTATATTTATTACTGTCATTTTTTTACATGGACCTTTATTTTATTGTAAAGTGAATCAAATATTGTACTTTAAACATGTTCACTTCAAACTGAATCAAAGTGCAGTGATACTTTGTTATTCCCCAGCAGTGCCCAGTTGTGCATAATTGTGTACCCGTCATCACAATACCCCCTCCTTACCCCCAGTACTTCCTATTTGTGTTGCCTACGAAAAGTGAGAATCTGAACGCGTTCAATTATGGGTTTCATCACTGCTATGATGAGTTCTGAGAGATCTTTGGTAACAGTCCCTAGTGGAAAAACTGTTTCGATTTTTGGTGATGTGCAAAATAATAAAAGTTGGTTGTGTGTATATGTAGTGCAGAAGTAGTATTACACAGATGACTTGACTTAATTTGTACATTTATATTGATTTTATTTTAGCATTTGTATTTTAAGTATTTTACCCAGCACAAAATATCTACTTTTATAGGTACTTTTGCGTCTAAAATATATTTTCTCACTACTCTTTCCTCTACAGTCTGTTCTGATGTCTCACCCAGCATCCTGTGTTTGCTTGTGTGTGTGAGTGTGTGTGGTTACGGTTATTTATAGTAGTGCTGTTGCACTGCTGACAGCATTTCGTTTGTTCAGTTGGCTGAATTAGCCTAATAACAGACTCTCTTAATAGAGTGCTATTACCCAAGTGCCCATGTGAAATGAGATTAACTGTGTTTTTAGATGGAGGAAAGCCTTTGTTTGTCTCTTAAGCAACAATCTCAATCTCTAGCATCTGGTAGCATTTTGACACAGTCAAGACAAAACCTCGTGTCTCCAAGTAGCTTTATAGGAAGGGAATTTGTAGTGAATTGTAACTGAATTTAACAACATTTCATTTAAATTCATTTCAATGCATTGGTTGATGTGGTTAATTACCATTGCTTGTAATTAATAAACTTCAACAGAAAAAAAACGTGGAATGTTGACTTCTGCTTTTGTCCATTGTAATCGACCATATGTGGCAGATAGATGTTATATTGTGAAACCAAAGGGACATTCCTTTTGAGTCTGGTTAAATTTTCCTTATTGCACTAGATGCCCCAATTCATGCATATTTTCCTTTTTTTGCTGTAGATGTAAGAGCAGACAATGGTGCCTCTTACTACCACCTCCCTGCACTCCAAGATCAGCCTGTTATCCCTCAGCCTCCAGGGCTGCAGGGAGGCCAGCTTCCGGCCAGCTATGCTACTCCCAGTTCCAGCTACAGTGCTGTGGATTCCCCTAGCCGTGTGTTTGATTGTCCCAGCATCCAGATTACCTCCATCCCTGCCAGCTGCCATCAGGACACCCTGGGTGCCCTTCCAGGTGGGCTGAATCCAGAGCAGCAAGGTGCTTCTGGGCCTCTGGTGTCCCGTGACCAGCTGTACCTGCCGCTTGATGCATCCTACAGAGACATGACGGCACTGTGCCCAAGCCCTTGCAGCAGCCTGTCGTCCCGCAGTTGGATCTCTGATGCCTCCTCCTGCGAGTCTTTCTCTCACGTTTATGACGACGTGGAGGCGGAGCTGAATGAGGCGGCGGCCCACGTCCGTTTGGGGTCACCCCTCGTGTCGCCGCTTGGCTCTCCACTGCCCTCTCCACTCACATCCCCTCAGGCATCCCCACAGGTTTCCCCAATGGTGTCACCCTTTGGCTCTCCTGGTTGTGCATACGGAGAAGATCCTTGGTTCAGATACCAACAGCAGCAGCAGCTACACCAGCACCTCTATGCCCATTCTCTTTCGCCCCATCACTCACCTTACCAGTCACCCCGTGCCAGTGTTACTGAGGAAACCTTGCTTAGCCCCCGGCCGCACTCCTCTTCATCCTCCAGGCCTTCTTCTCGTCCCACGTCGCCATGCGGGAAGCGGCCATACTCTAGTGCTGAGGCCGTGCCAGGGTTATCCTCACCTCATCTTTCTCCCTCCCCGAGCCCATCTCACTCTCCACGGGGCAGCGTCACCGAAGAGACCTGGTTAGGCAGCCCTGCAGCAATGATCTCCTCTTTCCATGCTTGTTCATCTGAGATGGATGTTCCCACCAAAACCAGAAGGACTTACCACAGTCAGGAGCCCTTATCCCTGCTGCCTGGGCAGGGGGATTCAGGCCTAGAAGACCCCAGCCTTATATCCCCAGCTCTGGATTCAAACATAGAAGTCTCACTGCCCACCCTGAAGAAAGAGGACATAGTGGAACATTTCTTAGTCGTCCCTCCATCCTTCGCTTGGGGAAAACCTAAACAAATGCAAGTCCCTTTATTCAGGTAGAGGATGAATCTTTATTAAATATCTATTATCACTACTTTGCTTTAGTTTACACTCAACAATAAAGCAAGTGGCAATATAGGGCTCTTTACTGACGTGATGTTAATGCTGATGATCTTAGAGTGTTTAGTTCACACACAGGTTCTAAATCTTGGTCCTGGAGCATCCTTGCTCTGAACAGTGTTCTTCCTGTTCCCAACACACAAGATACAACAGATTAGCCTTTCCTGGATTGAAGTGGGAAACACAACATAAACACATAATATAAAATATACAGAATGGCTGAGTTTTAGTACTAGGATTGGAAACCTTTGATCCAGTATACTCCATCCACCTCTACAATCAGGTCTAAATTTTGGAATTAAATGTAACAATATTGGAACAAAGTTTTGCATGGGTTGGGCAGCCATGACAGAGAGAGGAACTTTTGGTTTCCTAAAGAACTTCTCAATGGCTAGTGATACAATTAGGGTTTGGACTATGATTAGGACCTGGTTTAGGTACTGGACTAATGTTGAGGCAAGAGTGAATATTACATGAAATGGTTGTTATATTTTCACTGTGTACAGCATGAGGAAATTTAGTTTTTAACTTCAGTGTATTTTTGGACCATTTCTATCGGTCCATTCATCATGAAATGTTCATACAATGGAAAGGACAGCAGATATTTTAATGTTAAAAAAATACTGGTGTTATGAACTTTTGATAAGAAATGAATTATTTGGAGATATTTTATTTTCTATTTTTATTTTACTGTACAGCTGAATCATTTTGTAACTCAGACGTACCCGTGTGTGTGTGTGTGTGTGTGTGTGTGTGTGTGTGTGTGTGTGTGTGTGTGTGTGTGTGTGTGTGTGTGTGT
>JBBPCY010072408.1:0-11061 GCA_037974405.1 Brachyalestes nurse
AAGACTGGGAAACAGTTTGTTCCCTCAGGCCATCAGACTCCTCAATCAGAGTCGAAACATTAACGGTACCCACACACTTATACATACACACACACACACATCTCTGTCTCTCTCACACCACTACATACACACACACCCACCCACTCACACACACATGCCTGACTATATTGGATACTGAGAAAATATATTTGAAAGTTTTCTTACATTAATCTAATCATCATAATTAAAGTATTTTCTCAGCCTATAATTCTGTGTGTTACACTGATTGTATGTTCTCAAGTGCAATTGTGTGTGTGTAACAGAGAGAGAGATAGAGAGACAGACCAACAGATACAGAGAGAGACAGAGAGAGACAGATAAGGAGAGACAGAAACAGACAGAGAAAGTCAAAAAGAGAAAATGAAAGAGAGGAGACAGAGAGAGAAAGAAAGGGACAAAGAGAGAGAAAGACAAAGGAACAGAGTGAGAGAGACAGACAGACAGAGAGAAACAGAGAGAGACAGACAGACAGATAGACTGAGATATACAGAGAGAAAGACAGATAAAGAAAGACAGAAGCAGAGAAAGAGAAAATGAAATATAGGAGACAGAGAGAAAGAGAGAGAAAGACCAAGGGACTGAGAGAGAGAGAGATAGACAGAGATAGAGATAGCTAAAGATAGACAGAAGCAGACAGAGAAAGACAGAAAAAGAAAAGATGTCACCCTCTGCCTTGTTTTGGCCCTTTTCTGTCCCATGTGGTTTTCAGTTTTGGTTCTCAGATCGTCCTTAGCCCCTCCCTGTCTCTAGTTTATGTCTCCACCCCTTTCCCAGGTGTTTCCTATTCTGAACCAGTATATACACATATGTTCTTCAAAAAAGACCATGTTGTCAAACGTGAACCCACCACAGCACACAGTGTGAACAGCACAACATTCTTCCTCCGTGTTTAACCCATTCACCAGGTGGAGCAGCGGGCAGCCAGGAACACGGGAGCAGTGTGTGGGGACGGTACCTTATTCAAGGGAACCTCAGTCGTGCCACAAGCAGTCCTGGGATTTGAACCCACGACTTTCTGATCGCAGGACTCCCTATTCACTCGGCCACCAGTTGCCCCAGCTTGCCTGTGTGTTAGTGCTCGTACGTAAGAGAAAGGCACAGAGAGAGAGACAGAGAGACACACTGCATGTGTTGCCTGCGTGTTGTGATTCTCCTTAGTCCTCAGTGCTGATGAGGTTTCAGTTTTATGGATTATTTTTATGTCTGTGCTCCCTCCTCTCAGCTCAGAGACGGAGTGGGAGTTTCCACTTGTGACTCTGTGTGACGTCACATCATGTGTGGAAAGGAGAAGTTTCGAAACAGTTCTAAATCTCTTAGATCAAAGAGATTCTCTCGGTTCAAAAGTTTGGTTTGAGCTCCAGGATTCAAGGTCTCTGGGACTGCTGGACCTGAATAGTGACACAGCCTGGACTGGAGGAGAAATACTACAGCACCTGAACCACAGTGACATTACAGTTACACACACAGACACACACACACAAACACACACAAACACATACACACAATGACAGACCCACACACAGACAGACACACACACACACACAGACCCCCACACATAGACACACACACACTTAGACATACACACACACATCTCTCTGTCTCTCTCTCTGACACATACACACACTGACAGACCCACACACACAGACAGACAGACACACACACACACACACACATACACACCCACTCACATACATACACATGCGCACGCGCACACACTCACACACACATACTAAAGTGATAGTTTACGACCACTCACCCTCCTCTCTCCAACTCAGGACTCCTCCTAAAAAAGAGGAAAAAGGACTAAGAACAAATAGCGGAAGAGTGAACAGTCCTGAGCAGCTGATTTCAGACCACAGTTCAAAACAGAACTGAGATATTTATAGAGTAATGGTTTTCAGTTCATAAACCATGGCATCCTATGAGGGACTGGGAAAGGGGGGGGGAGAGTAAGACACTGAAAAAGTCTAAATTAAATAAGAATAAATAAAACAATGAGTAAACCGTGATCTTTAATGGGTGAAAATGTTGATTACGTTAAATACTGATTAATATTAAGTGAGCTAAAGATGTTTATGGAGAAAAATATATTTTCTAACCGCTTTCAGACTGTTAAACATGCGTGTGACCCTGGAATGTCATCGCTGTTCCTTACAGTTAAACATAACAGGAGGGTTAAATATCTTAATATCTTAACAGAGGGATGCAGAGTAGCCAAACACCAAACTCAAGTAAATGTATTTCTAACTATCCAAACACTATTAAAGAAGTAGTAAAAAAAAAAAAGTACTTTAGTAAGTGCCTAAAGGCTTCAGTACTTTAATACTTTAGCAGTTTCTTTTTTCCTATACATTGCAAAATCTAAAATTAAAAATAAAAAAAACATAGCTGCAGTAACTTGGTTGGATAGAGGATGTTGTTTTAAGTATAACTTTACAGGTTGAAGGACAGATGTGCACTGATGTACGTTGCTCTGGATACGAGCGTCTGCTAAATGCTGTAAACTATAATTAGATCTACAAATTCATCACGTAATGAAGTAAGGAAGAACATTTTCAGAATCCTGCTGAAAAGATTTAACCTAACCGCAGACCAATAGAATAAGAAAAGACTGAATTTAAGGTGTGTGTTACCCTGAAAATGGATAGATAGACACACAGACACAGACACCCAGAGACACAAAGAAAGAAACAATATAAAATATAGTATAATGTTGAAATAATACTCCAGAAAATACTTAGTACTAAATACATTGTTATATTCATACAAAAGCATATGGATACTTGCTGTGGTTCCTACTGAATACAAGTGATGAAGTGTATTATGAGGTATTTCATTCTTTATTATTATTTTTTTAATCTACATTTGAATACATTTGGAAATAAATTCTGACTGTTTGAAGCAACACCAATCTCCATGGCTGTTCCTTTAACATGAGGCAATGCAGGAGGGTCAAAGTCCAAGTCTGCTGTCCTGACACCCTGCATGTGCAAAAACCTACAGGCGTCTGCTGGACAAAAATCCACCTACTAAGTGGTCCAAACCTCTCGAGATCATTAATGGAGATTCCAGTTTTTACCGTGGATGCATTTACTAATTTACCTTTCAAAGGCAACCCTGCTGCAATCTGTCTTTTAGAGAATGTAAGTCACTCTGTATGATTCCGATTCATGTTATAACATCAGTATAGCCAAGCTGCAATGTGTAAATGTGTTAAAATGTGTCTGCAACACTTCTAGAAACTGGAAGATGAGCTTTACCAGAAAATTGCAGCCGAGATGAACTTATCAGAGACTGCGTTCGTCACTAAGGTGAACTCAGCAGACGACTTTTCTTCAGGTATTGCCACTGTGCAGGACTGAAAGAAGCAGCTGATTTGCGATAGACACATCTAAATCAAACCAAAAAGAATAAATACAAACAACACTCTACTGTAAATAGTGATGTTATGTTCAGAATGTGAGTGTTCTTGTTTGTTTGCACTTATTCTAAAGTTAGCTTTCCTAGAAGAAAGACACTTTATCACACGTTGAGAGAAAAATGGCTTTAAACTGTTTGCACAGGTGTGAGTTTTGTACAGTACTCTTGGTCAATAATGACTTAAGCCATACACACCTGCCCTTTACATTGAAACGCTCATGATGAACCAGTGGAAATGCTCCAGTGTGACTTGGATGAAAAACTCTGTATTAACTTACAATAGAAGTAGAGAATGGTTTATCTTTCCTGTAAAGTTTCCATTTTGGAGATTCTTGGGTGTTTTTGGACAGTAATAATATACTAGTTTATACTGATTAAAAATGACCAGCAGCACTTACAAAGCACGCAAAATCTAGGAACCACTGGAGATATATCCCACTGAGCAATGTTATGTCCATTAGATGTCATTAGAACATATTCTCTGCTTCTGGTTGGTTAGAGTAGTGGATAACATCACTCCCTTCCAAGCAGAATTTTTACCCCCACACCACATTACACCACACCACATTACACCTATAAGACTCCTAACACAACATTCACCTATTGCTGAGATACTTAACAACTGTAAGTTGCTTGGATAAAACCTTCTGCCAAAATGTTGTGAAACGAGCTTTGATGTTTTAATTTTAGGCCAGAAGTCCCCAAAAAAAGAAGAGAACAGAGTTATCTGATAAACCTGAAATGTTTTGGGACCTGAAAAGTTTTTCACACCACAATTTGCTATAATTTGGAAGACTCCACCCACCTCTGTGAACATGTCAGTAGTTTAGTTTCTTAAAGCATCATTTAAAATCATAATATGAGATCATATTAGATAAAAGACTGAAAGATCTCGCACTGTAGCCCACAGTGTTGGCACTTGAAGCAGATGAGCTCTTGCTTATTTTTCCAGGTTTGAAGCCAGAGATGATGATAATAAAGTATTCATTAGAACAGAGGAGGAATCCGCCGCAGCCTTGTGTGGAATTAACGATTTCAGGTTAAATAATTCAGCATGAATTCACCCGAGAATTCCATTCTTTTTCAGCTTTATAAATAAGTCACATTTAAGGTAATAAATAAAGACATCCGGCCTCTCCGCCAACTTGACTTTTCTTTGTGCCGTGTTAAAGAGAAACAGACAAACGGCTTCCTGGCTGCAAGGACATGGCAGCTTGGAGAGGACACTGAAATCTTCCGCAGTCCAGTAGAGAATCATCTTATGATCAGAGCAAATGAATGAAGAAACATTTTTAGCTGCGCTGTTGTCTAAACCAGACGTTGAGAAGGACAAACTCCACCCTGTTATTTCAACTGGGGAAGAATGTTCAACATTGATATATTATACATAATATATCTTACGGATGTCATATTGTTATGTTTTTCTGCTTTAAACACACCTAATCAGGGAATTCAATATGCAAGACTGTGATAACACATTTTTGTGTCAAAACTCAAACCACACTACCTCTGTTGCATTGAAGCTAACATAAAATGTGCCATCCCTAACTGAACATGGTAAAGAGTCATTAATGGTGAGATAAAGTCTTTAGTGTAAGACGGCTCACCTTTGAGGTTATGTTTGTTGGTATTGCTTTTCCTTGACTTTGTTGCGTTCATTTCACTGAACTGGTGTGTTTATGAGGATAAATGTTTCGCCTGTCAAAGCAAGCAAGTTTTGTACACTCATTTTGCAGGACTCGAAATCCAAAGCGAGGCTGAGGTGGGAAGATTCTGGAATCAGACGGTACAGAGAACAGTGAAAGCGGCGCCAGTTGAAAAATATATGTATCAGCTTCAATAAAATGCTATAAATTAGAGGGATGTGCATAGATGCTGAGGAGAAACTGCTTTAAGGATTTTTTTTTTTAATTCAAAAATAACCCAAGGAAAATTGTTGAGTTTTCATACAGGATGAGTAACAGGCTGACTCACATATGCTAATAAGCTAAGCTAACATGTTTAGGGTCAGTTGCTGGTGCGAGTATGTGGGCTTTGTGCCAACATGTTAGTGATTCCAGAGTGTATTTTCACTGTTTCTTAAACTTATCAATATCAGCAAGAGTACCTAGGCTACTTTAGTCAGGTTAGCAATAAAGCCCTGCTGTCTCTGCGGTTCAGTCCATTTCTTTAGCATTCTTGGTAATGTAGGGGTGGGCGATATGTCCAAAATATCATATCACGATTTTTTTATAGTGAAATCACTATTTCGATTTTATCATGGTATTTCTATTGATTTGTAACTATAGATTTTTTTTATTATTCTGCAAGTTACTGAACAGTACAAGCAAACTATTTTCCTTTGTAAAGCTATGGCGCCATCTACTGGAAGCTTTGAGGAACAACACACAGCAACAACGACTTGATTCAAAGATTGTTTTCCTCTTATACACTGCAAAAACTCCTGATGTAACCACTCCTGACTTATTTCTAGCCTAAAAAAAGTCTTCTTGATCTTGTTTTGAGAACAGTATGCTATATAAGAGCAGATTTGTAAGATTATTTAGATTGTTTTAAGATATGTCTTTCCTATTTCAAAAAATCTTGCCAAGTGTAAATATCTTACTGCACTGGCAGATAATTTTACTTGTTTCTAGGATGATAGTGATGATAACGGATCTGGAAGTGGAGATAACTCAGGGGGCAGTCCAGAAAGACCTGAAGAAAAGAGAGAGGAAGGTACGGAGTCCAGAGAACAACAATAGCAAGTCTTTGATGAAACTGCACCGCAAGAGGCTGGCACAGCAGAGACAACAATGCCAAGTGCAGAGGAACAGTAATCTATTAAATTCAGTTCAATTCAATTTTATTTATATAGCGCTTTTTACAACCATGTTGTCAAAAGCTGTTTTACAGTGTGTCCTAAATCACGCACTTACCTGAGTGCACTGAAATGTAGCGCATAGTACACACTGCGCACTTCCTTCTGTAGTGCACACTGCTGTGGTCAACGTAGTCAAAATGTCATCCGTTCAGTGTGAGTAGTGTCCATCCTTTTGCACTGCATTTTCTGGCTGTTTTCAGTGCACTGAATTTTAGCTTAGTTGTCAGTGTGAACACACTACACACAATACACCCAAGGTCTAAGCCCCTAGTGAGTAAGCCAAAGGTGACAGAGGTGAGGAAAAACTCCCTCAGTTGGAGGAAGAAACACGTTTTCAGACTGAACTTAAAAACTGCGACTGTGTCTGAGTAATGAATGTTATTTGAAAATAGCATTCCAGAGCTTGGGGGCTACATATGAAAATGCTCTTCCCTCTGCTAGTGGCCTAGTGGTTTTGCCCTCTCACCCGCTCTCTATCTCTCAAAACATGAGGCTAAAGTTGGGCATCTCATAACTCGGCCGATCCACCCTAAATACAGAAGTGGTTAGATTACACACTGCCCAGGTTGTGTCTCTGAATTTATGTAATTTAAAATGTATTCGTTTTGCACTTACTTTTTTTTTTACACAGTTGTTGCTGCTAAAATGGACATAATACTTGAACTATTTAGATGATTCTCTTAAAACACAATGAGGCTAAAGGTGGGCATCTCGTAACTCGGCCGGCCCACCTTAAATAAAGAAGTGGTTAGATTACACTCTGCCCACATTATTTTAAATGTATTAATTTTGCACTTTATTTTATACACAGTTGTTGCTGCCAAAATGGACATAATACTTGAACTATTTATTTGATTCAGCCAAGATTGTGGTGTTTTTATTTACAAAATTTTACAGCTGTTGCTGCTACCTTTTTGTGAAATGTGACATAAATCCTTTGGAATGCCTTTAAATTCAGTGTAATTGTGTATATTTTTTGCTCTTCTAATAAGTGCTTAGTAGTTTATATATTCTGTGAAGTAACCTTACTAACAAACAGCACAATTCCAATAACAATAATGCTAATATTAAAGTAAAAAAAGATGTATTATATTGGAATCAGATCGGAACTGGAAAAACATGGATCGGCCCATCACTATGGAAGTAATAAAGGTGTGGACTAGTTTTTCTGCATCAATGAGATATCTTTAATGCAGTCACTAAGTTTAAGAGATACAAAGTCATCTGCACAGTACAAGAAACTAATCCCATGTTTCCAGATAATCATACCTAATGGCATTATATACAGAGTAAATAAAAGAGGGCCTAATACAGAACCTTGTGGGCCATTTTGCTTTGGTGGGTGCTACCCCAACTCCGGCTATAGAGCCCCAGCAGCAGGGCAATTGGGTGACGATTCTGTGGCATAGTCGCAGAGCTCTCCCTCGTGGGAGAACTTCCCCACACAAGCACCACTCTCCTCCCATTCATGTGTCTGGTTTGCCCCGCTCAGTGAAGCACCAGCTGAGAAGCCAGCTCAAAGTTTTCTGGTTAAAGGTGATTTAGTCCTTCGACACGTGAAATTAGCTACTCCTTTAGGGACTCCAGCACCAGTTACTCTTAGGTGTATAACGGGTGCCAGGGCGCCGGACTTGAAGCTGCTAGCTAGTCATAGGTATGAGAGGCAGTCAGAGGTCACTAAGGCTAGTGTTAAAGAGGTGTGCAAATTAGCCCAGACTAATTGTCCGATGCTGTAGTATGCTCTGGCCCCATGGTATCCATCCCTCGCGGGAGAATGCTGCTCTCATATCTTGCAGCATAGCCTATAGTCTGTTAGCTAGCCGGCAGCACAGATCAGGTAGTCGCTGCTGACAAACCAGTGCTGAAGCCAGGACAGACCGGCTAAACTGACCGTGTGCTAGCTGTCTTGAGTTGTCACCTAGGTTTCACCTTAAGTTGTATAATATTAAGACAGTGTCTGTCCCCAAACTAAACAAAAAGTAGGAAATTTCAAAAAGCATGCTTGACTAATTTAATTAATCTCTCTCATACTACCAGTTGCAACACCTTAGATCTAAAACAAAAGCTGGGACTGTTAAACATTAGATCGCTCGCTCTTAAAGCTGCTCTTGTCAACAAATTAATAACTGATCAGAAGCTTGATACCCTATGCCTTACAGGGACCTGGATTTGATCTGACGAGTTTGTTGCTCTAAATGAGACTACACCTCCAGGGTATAACTATGTACACTAGTGTTGCACGGGTTGGTTTTTTTTTTACACCCACCCCATCAGGAGATCCAACTACTTATTGTCCATAGAATTATGAAATTAATTTTTCCTGCCAGATGAAAGGTGTAGAGCTGGGAGGCAATGGGCACAGAGAAGTAAACTGGGACTCCCCACTCCTCACATTCACTGAGGTTTGTGTGACGGTGGAATGGAGGTAGGCTAGGCTGCTTTAGCAAGATATGTCGGAGTATTAACTTGCACTCCTTACAGATGTAAATAATTCTTTGTATATTTAAATAGAACTACTCTTCTCTGTTTTCTTTGTCTGAAGGGAACTGCTGCACATTTGTTCAAGCCCGACTAATCACTTAGGAACTCCAGGTCACCACCTTACCGGGCCTGCAATCACTGAAGCCCCGTGTCAAAATGCCCTCAACTCCACATGTGCTCTACCCCAATTAGGTGCAACTGCTGCTTAAAGCTCCAGCGGAGATTGTTGCTCCTGATCCTGTTGTTTATGGACTGCAGACTCTCAGTTACCCTTCCAACAAAATTTACCTATATGGACACTTAGTGGTTCCAACTCTGTTAGCTGTAGATGGCCCATCTGTCAATAATCTTGTTCCTGTTCATAGCCTTCTTTTATTGTTTATCTTATATTATTTATAAAGACTCTCTTTTCTTCTCTCTGGGTCGACCTGAGGAGAATGGAATCCCCTTTTGAGTCTTGGTTCTTCCCAAGGTTTCTTCTTCCAGCTGAGGGAATTTTTGCTTGCTTCTGTTGCCTTTGGCTTACTCACTAGGGGCTCTGTTACTCACTTGTATGTTGTAAAGCTACTTTGTGATAACTTGGCTGTAAAAAGCACTACATAAATGAAATTGAATTGAAATGAAATTGATTCCTCATTAACGCCTACAAACTGACAGCGGTCAGTCAAGTATGCTGGGGCTCTACTTTCTCTAAAATTTTAGATTGAAATGGAAGATTAGAGATGGGTCAATAATTTGAGAGCTCACATGAATCTAGATTCGTTTTTTTAACAGAGGTTTGAAAACTAATTTAAAGGTCTTTGGTAGATAACCAAAGGAAAGGAAAGGTCTAATAATTACTGGTACAAGTCTACTAAAGAAGATAATTACTTCTTTAAGTAGGCTTGTAGGAATAGAATCAAGTGTACAGGTACTGTTACGGTGGGGGTAGATAAGGACGCACAGACAACTTCTGGAAGACTTCAACAGAGAATTTTCCAAAAATAAACAAATTCAAACAAAGGAAACTTTCTTGCAGCAACTGAGTTTTCAAATGCAACACACTCCGCTCGCCGTTAACTTTTCTCCAGGTAGCGCTGTGAGCGTGAGACCCCCTTCAGTAGATGAGTTTCCTATTTCTGATACAGGCTCTCCGTCCCTTTCTCACTCTCGAGAGCAGTCAGCTTCAGTCTGTGAAAATACAAGCTTAGTTAATCCCTTGATTTGGCATGAATCACTCACTGGGTCCATTGCCACCGGGATACCCCTTCAGCGTGGGTCTCTTGAACTTGAGGTTTCTTTTCATGTGAATCTCATGCGCACAGCTCACAATTCTACACCCTGACCAGCGCAGGAGAAGTGTTTGGGTGTCCACACAAAGACTGACTGGATCGGCTGGGATTAAAATACACACACACTCACTCAGCCGACCAATCACACAACACAGACACTTACACTTGATTACTGACTACATACGACACAGATGGACCTGTGATTAAGAACCTGACAACCCCTTCCTTCCTTACCTGGGTTGCCAGATTCTTACTCACCATTCATTCCAACACGCACACATATTTACCCTATACCAGAGTGAAGTTTCACCTAGTAATCAGGTGAGGAACTGCGCGATCAAGACGGCGCCGATGTAACAGGTACACAAGCTTTTGAAGAGAGAATAATTGCAGAAGCTTATCAGGCTGGATTAAAAGATGTCAGTCAGTCAGAGTTGGTTAAAGTTGGTTAAAGTTGAATTGTTTGAATTTCTTGTCTAATGATTTTGGAATTGTTGAAAAAGTCCATAAAATCATCACTACTGTAGTTTGCAGGTACCTGTGGTTCTCCATTGCCCTGGTTCCTAAATAGTTTAGAAATTGTACTAAACAGAAACCTGGGATTATTTTTATTAGTTTCAACAAGGTAAGTGCTCTGTTGTAGTCTCTACGGCACGGCAACTCACTAGCCCCAAAACTCGAAGTTCTTCCGCACATGACACATATCATAAATAAAAGTCTCAAATTCAATATTTTCAGTTTTTGTATGTTTACTATAAATATAAGGTGGTACAAAACATATAAATTCCTGACTACTACAAATTTACGTGACAAAAGAATGTGTGATGCACCTGGGTTAAAAGCTTCTACTCTCTATGCACGTCCTTACGCTCTTACACTAAACTCAGCAGTCAACCACAAAATTCATCACTTTAATTCAATTCAATTCAATTCAATTTTATTTATATAGCGCTTTTAACAATGGTCATTGTCACAAAGCTGCTTCAC
>JBBPCY010072409.1:0-11060 GCA_037974405.1 Brachyalestes nurse
GTTTAATTGTCGTGTTGACTGTTAATGTTACAGAGAACTTTTAATAAAAGTTGCTCAATGTTGCACACCCGTGTTCCACCGCTGCGTGTGTGATGATGTCATCAAAAGACTTTGCTGACCGACTAGTCGACTTGAAAAAATCAGTTAATGCCCTAATATGTTTTTTTTCTTTAAACAATGCTGTGTAATGATATGCATGGCTGCCACATGCCACATATTAATTATACTGGTTAACTTGCTGGCCTCATCCGAAATGTTCCTCAAGCACCACCCCTGCCAGGAGTGGCACTAGACGCGAAATGCCTAATTTTGTTATTTGCTGTGTGATTGGAAGTTGCTGCCTCACAGGCAAACCTAATCAAATGCTAATTAAGAGCTGGCCACAGTGGTGGCAGTTCCAGGTATTACATCATTTCTCAAGAGTGTGCGGCAGCTTAATCGCAGTACTGCAGGCTTCCTAGCTCATATAAAATGAGTGGTTGTAATAAAGACTTTATTTGGCCACATGAACTGGCTGCTCACATTTACTGGGAAATTCAGTTAATCTGGCTAATCACGCATTTCGTATGTAATGAATAATTTCTAGCTTCAGTGCCTGTGTGAAGTACTTGAAATAGCCCTTGAAATTTGAGCCTCATGAAATAAGAATCAAAACTATGAGACTTCTATTAGAGACCAGAAAAAACATCTGTCTCCAGTGGGAACCAAATCAAATTGGACTGAAATTCAAAGTAAAATTTAATCAGTTTAGATTTTTTTTGTAAATTAGAAACAGACATCACATGATTACTTTGCACTATTGAATAACCAGACCATATTATTCATATTAATCAGATCATATTATTATACCATGTGAAAATATATCCTGAATTAATTCTCTTTCGTCATCAAATGAGACTAAAATTCTTATTTAAAGCACAATAAAATTGCAAAATGAAAGCATCATTTAGATTAGCTTTAGGTGGGTAAGGCCACTGTACCAGTGTTTCTTAGTTATCCCAGTCACGTGATCATTTTTATTGCTTACTACAGGGTCCAGGCATCCTTTAAAGCCTGTTCCCTAGTTGTTCAATACAATTTCACCGTCATTAATGTTTTCAGACCGTTCTGTGCAGGAATCAGCTTCTATGGTTTTTCTCAAGATGTGCGCTTGTGCATTTCGAAGACAGGTGCAATTTTGTTTTGGTGACAAAGCAATGTGATGACAAAGCAAAACTAAATCCCTGCAATTGAAAAATTAAAACTGCATGCCCCTAATTGACTGTATGCCTGCAATTCACAAATCAAAACTACGTCATACTACTCGACAAATCAAAACTACACCCCCCCATTCACAAATCAAAACTACATCACACCACTCGACAAATCAAAACTACATCCTCCCAGTTCACAATTCAAAACTACATCCCCCCCATTCACAAATCAAAACTACATCCCCCCACTTCACAAATCAAAACTACATCCCACCAATCAACAAATCAAAACTACACCCCCCCATTCACAAATCAAAACTACATCCCCCCAGTTCACAAATCAAAACTAGATCCCACCAATCAACAAATCAAAACTACATCCCACCAATCAATAAATCAAAACTACACTGCCCCTGCTATCGACAAATCAAAACAATGACCATCACGGTGGAATTTGTCTTCCTTTTATGGGGACATTGGAATTAAACAGGGAGTCCGTGTTCTGCTTATAGACAAATGAGTGGATTCAAACATTTAGATACTTTTGTGCAACTCAAGGTGTCTGGCACCAAGGCTGGCTACACACAACTTACACATCAATGAATCTGTCAAATGCTACTGACAGTCTAAATAACATTTATGTGAGCTATAATAAACAGATTTCGCCACAGCCCTGCTCGGCAGGATGCCTGTACAGACGTGTGTCACACTACGATAAACGAGTGTCCATAACTCTCACAGTGACACAAACACTGGAAAATGTTCATGGAAATGTAAAGGCTGCTTGATCCTGCTCAGGCAAGAGAGTCAAGTCTAACAGTATGTGCTGGTGATTTATATCTGAAGAAATTCCCTAAAGATCTCTACTAGTTTCAAAGAATAGTGTGGAAGCTTTACACAGTTTCCTTCTCACAGCAGATGTGATTGATCAGCCAAGACGTGTTTAGTGTCCAAACTTTGCTTTAGTTTAGAACTGGAGCTATGAGGTTAATGTTGCTAACAAACACTAATAGTCAATAATCAAGTCTATGCTGTGAATTCATCCCAAAATATTCTCTAACCTACTTAAACCACATCCAGCTCTTCATTGAAGTGGATCAGATGTAGATCTGGTTTGGGACACAGCATGAGCTGTAAAAATGAACAGAATTATACGTCCAAGCCAATAACCTTTATGTTAAAGAGCGTATAGTAGATATGATCTTTAATGTAAAGATCAATATACATTTGTACTCAATAGTATTCAACAAAATGAATAACTGAATGATTTTGACTTCAGTAGTCATTAAAAGTGGCATTTTCAATTGAATGCGGATAAACCTCTCATAATATTAGTTGTGTTGAGCTATTTCAAGTGTTCTTGTTTGATTTGTTTATTGCAAACAGTTGAACGTTTCTACATTTTGCCAATAAACTCAATGCGGGGTGGGGGTTGAATAATTCTGAATGCAACTCTATAATTATTATAATATATAAGACTGTAGAAGTTCTGTTCTTATACTAATAGTGGTTGTACACTGTCCAATTTTGGGCTGTCCCAAAAGGAAGATAAGATAAGATAAGATAAGATAAGATAAGATAAGCCTTTATTATATTTACTGAAATCAGAGTTTACTGATACACTCTGAGTTCTGAGAGTAAACACCGGTTCTAGACTGTTTTACACTGTTTATATTTACTGAAACCAGAGTTTACTGATACACTCTGAGTTCTGAGGGTTAAGCAGAGGAACATCAGTGTTATTCTGTGGTTACTGACCATATGTTACAGATGCAGCAGATTAAAAACCAGGCTGGAGTTTTCCTTTAAAAGACCGTAATCCAATATATCTGGACTAAACAACCTTACATTTAATATCCTCACACATTTAATCTTCTGCTCCAGCCCGACTTCACGCAGCCTGAGAAAGAGATGAAGATCAGGGGTCAACCTGCAGCAGATGCGGCCCCAACGTGGTCAGACTGGGGGAAGCCGCAGGGCACTCGCATTCGCTCTTTCAGATATGACATCAGACAGCTGAGTCAGAAAACATCAGCACGGCATAATCCTTTCTGCTGTTCATTAGAATGTGATCTTTTCTCTCTCTCTCTCTCTCTCTCTCTCTCTCTCTCTCTCTCTCTCTCTCTGAAGTCCGACGGCATGAAACTAGATTATGATGCAGCGGAAATGGAAATAAGCTTGGATTTTGTTCAAAAACCAATCAGTTTCGTAGCATGACTGAGTAGAGCTGACAAGTGTGGCATAATAGAAGCTCACGTGTACTTCAGAAGAGGGCCGGCACGAGGTTAGAAAGTATTATGTAATCCAGTAACCTAATGCATGATACAGATATAGATGATGAGGCATCCTTTAGCATGTAGGAAGAGACTAAAGACATTACAGTTAAATAATCTGTTAATGTATGGATACTGGATATGATGTATACGATGCATCAATACATTCATATCAGAATCTCAACCCGGAGGAAATTGCTTAATTGAATATGCATCTCTGTCTGTCTGTGTCTGTCTGTCTCTCTCTCTCTCTCTCTCATTTATATGCTAAAAAATTAAGGCAACACTTTGTAATCAGAGTATAGCACCAAGTCAATTTAACTACTCAAATACTGATCTGGTCAATGCAGAATGCAAAGGGCGTTGTTAATCAGTTTCAGCTGCTTTGGTGCACTAGAGGGGAAACGAGACGGAATGGTTTAACAGGTGGAGGCCACTGACATTTGATGTGTTTACAAAGTGTTCCTTTTATATTTTTTCTGTATATATATATATATATATATATACAGGCATTCAAACACAATTTGTTTCATCTTATCCTACATTGTTTATACATTTATCTTTTCAGTGCATTTCTATGCAGCCATTTTCCAACTGCTCTTTTCCTCTTAAGCAGGCTTTTTCTTACCATGTTTTTTTAAGACAGCATTTAAATATATTTAAATGAGCTCTGTTCTGATTGGCTGCCCTATATTATTTTACCTTACTCGAAAGGAGTACTCTATAACTTAAATGTGAATGGGATTTTTCAGAATAAAGACAAGGAAACCTCCTTCTGATTATGTGTCTAGAAGGCAAGAAGAAATTTTGGGGTGGATTTTAGGGACCCATCGGGTGAGGATGACAACATGCTAAAAGCTAACAAGTTAGCTACCTGGCTAGCGGTCCCACCTCAGTGGCTGCTTTTCTCTGTGTGGAAGGCTAAACAATGTGTTATTTTTTCTGAGTAAAGACAAAGACAACTTTACTACCTTATCAGTTACTGTTATTAAGAGTTACGCTAATGCTAGTTTGGTTGTATTTATTAGCCTTGCAGTCCCAGTGGTTGTTTGATGTACTTGTGCATTGCATGCTGGGTATTGTAGTGAGAGGACAAAGGAAACCTGATGATATGAATGATATAAAATTGTCAATTGTGTCAAACCTAACCTTAAGCTACCACATGCATGTACAATTATGACATATTGTTTATTCATATTTATTTTTATTGTTTCTTTATTCTATTGTATTGTGTGTTTTTAACAAATCCACCCTTAGAACTCATGCAAATGGATTTCCATATCATTTTATCAGATGGCCAAAGACCTTTGCATTGTACTTTGCATCATACTTTGTGACTTCACAAAAACAAATTGCCACTTTTTGCATCTCAATATCGTGTATAGAAGGTTTGGGCTGAGGAAATGGTGTGTTTGTATTAAAAGCAAAGTATAAGGAAAATTCAGAAATCAGATCTGACTTCCAGTCTTTTCAGTGAGATCACTCCATGGCATCCTTCTAGCCAAATCTATGCAAACAGTTCAGGAGCAGTGAGTTCACAGAAGACCTTTGGTGTGCCGTATTAATTTGCTTGTACTGAATAGTAAATCTACCAAAGAGTTGTGATGGCACTCCGGATTAATCATGCCCCTCCACAGATGGTGTCAAGGTTGCTATGGAAACCGGCGGTTCTGCATCGATTTTATCTGTCTTTGTAACACGGCGGTTATGAAAGGATGCTGAGAGATAAAATCACAAAACAAAGCTCCAGTAGCTTTCAGGTGGGGAGAAAAGGTTTAATGATCCAGGTAAAGTAAGAAGTAGAATGTCTGCTGCATGTGAATTGTGGTCTGTTCATGTTTCCTATAGGCAGTGAAGAGAATGGTCCATTAAAGTCATAAAAGAAGAAAAGCATGTGGCAATGTCTTACATCCTGATTACACATTAAAATGCAAACTGGCCAGTCAGATCATGAGTGGTCAGCACTAAATACAGGTGTGAAGGACCAGCACTGTTATCCAGTCACTCAAACCACCAGCCAAAGGTGTCTGGGATATGTGAGTCCACATATCTTTTCTAGTCTAAACGCTAAAGGGTTCTGATGCGTCTCCAGCAAGGACATCGCTGGGATATGAAGCAATGGCAAGTCTGGAAGAGACTGAATGGACAACTGTTCCATTTTACGCCAAGTTGCATAAAGTGTTGCATGACCATATTCACATATACATACAGTATACAGTAACTCCCATTTTCACGCGGATCAGCTGTCGCGGTTTCAGTCCATCACGGAACCTCCTGCCTCTGAGTACAGCTGACTGTGACGTCCGGGCCTTGTGCGCCATGCAGTGGTTCCCAAGGCAACCAGACACCTGAACGGAATGAATGCTCAGCGCCGCCCCAAACATAAACAACCAGCACGAGGACAATGGGGCGTGGCACACGAGGCCCAGACATCACAGTCAGCTGTACTCAGAGGCGGGAGGTTCCGCAATGGACTGAATATGGTCATGCAACACATGGTCATGCAACACTTTAGTCAGCTGTACTTAGAGGCGGGAGGTTTGAAAGTAGCCAATCCAAGAATGTTTGACGCAGCTGCAGTCCAGAATTTCCCCCGTGGAGCATCTCGAGAGTTCTCGTGTTTTTTGTTTTGTTCTTCTTAAAGCCCTGTATTTTTATTACTGTAAATTAAATTTACCTGCTTATGCCAAAGAAAACACCCATGCATGAATTACAGTGCAGTCTATACAGGGGTAACATCGGTATTTACATTCTAGCACTGCAGGAGTTCAGTGTAAACTGTACAGTATGAATACGGGTTTACCTTTACATTTTCGTTAAGGGTAATGTATTAAACGGAGTTTAAAATGGTAAAGTGTTTTGAGAGCATTTTTGGAGGCATATTTGGGGTTTACACTATAAAAAAAGACATTTTTAGGCTTTTTTTAACCACAACAACTGCGTTTTTCACTATACTCCCATTCAATACAAAACTGTACTTTTAGCCCTTTGGGAATAATAGATACAAAGACAGCTGACTACGTTTCAGTCATACAGAGACAACTGTCCCTTCCAATCAGACAAAAGCTCTTAATTTTACCTGGAAGTCTGTTCATGTTGACGCCCTGAGCAGAAAGTCCAATTCCCATGTACCTGAAAATGGTTTAGACATTATAAATCTACATGAGCGGTACAAAAATGAGTTGAATTCACAAAACACACAAATCTACTGTATCTGTTATACACTCTTTTGTCTTGGTGCATTCTGTACACATGTTCTTACCCATCTCGTCCTTTGCTGATGATTTTCACCTCAAAGTAGTAAACCCCACAAGCAGCTGGAATAGGGTGTGTTGCACGAACAGATGCGGCATCTTTAGGGGTTTTTCCATGTCCTGCAAAATAGCAAAAAAAAAAAGTGACAAAACCACAACAGATTCATTTTATCACTGAGAGTAAAATGGGTTGATTGTTAAGACATTGATATCAATTCAAAATTCAGACTGGAGCAAAGCTCATAACATTAATAATTGCATTTTTAAAATATGTTTGGCCAACGAATTGGAGTGGACTTTTTCCTTATTTGGCAATTACTGTACCAATACATACCAGGCAGTCAGATTTAGGAATCAAGCACAATAACATGGACAAGATCAATTATTTTGTTTAGATTTCATTTTAAGCAGATTTGCTTTAAATGGACAAGATGTTGCTGAGGGATACATGAAAGATGTCAAATTTACCGATACTGGCACAGGAAGGTATCCCTATTTCAGTGTAAGGCATAGCTGTAGGCCCAATCAAAATGTGAGAGAACAAAAGAATGCAAAGCAGCTGTAAGACTATAGTGGAGTTAACACGGTCACTGACATTTAAACAAATTCCATCATGTTACATATAAAATTGTAAATTTACAAGAGCTCTGTAGGCCAACACGGTGCATCCTACCATAACCCTGATGGCCTTTACTGAGTGGAGCTTTTTTAGGTTCCAAACAATAGTCCTGCATTTACCAAGTGGACAAAGGTCAAATAACAAGAATTACCAAAAGAACACCTGTTTACAGGAGCTTGCATCCACAAGGATAAAGCTACCTCCGTAAGATAATTTTCTTCTGAGGCAAAAAACAAACACAGAAGCTAAATAAACTGCCTTGGCTCACGTTTTTTTCGGCCTCCCTTTCTGACAGAGAAATCACATTTTAGAAAACTTATTTAGCGGTCACATTCTCGACATGCAACTATAACGCCTTTACCAAGGCGGTCTACTTAGACCACTAAAATATCTCTTAGGTCTTTTCAGCACAACATAAACAACATTCGCTAGCGATAAACAGAGCAGGGCCTGGCTTGGCTGAGCTGAGCTGCTTGCATCATCCGAGAGGACCATGACTTTGAATGACGGCATACACTGACACGCTGTTATTATTAAAAACTCTCAAGGGGAGAAAAGTCCACCGAACTGACTTCTAAATCGACTGATTTAGCTAGCAAAGGAGGTTTTCAAAATGCTCATCTGGATGAATGCTACTTCCGGAAGACTCCGCTTAGCTAGCAGGCTGGCTAAGTCTTAAAACTTAGCTCCAGCTCAGGAAGCGGTGTCGCAGTAATCTCAAATAATCTTCGCCTTGATCGTTTCAGTCGACACAACTTAGGCTGTAGCTTCCTGGCCAGCTATATTAACCGCCCGATTAACCAAACAAACCATTACCTACACTGTTGATGCTGTCGTGATTGTTAGTTTTGGTTTTTCGTCCCAAAACTAGCCTGATGAGACAACGCTTTGAAACCTTTAGGGGCACAAATACTTCCACTGACTTGGTAGCCAACCAGGAGGCAAATTAAGAATCGTTCATCTTGCAATACATCAGCGTGTAAACACTGGACACCTGCTAACGCTACTTAAAACACTGGAGGAACTTGGTTTAGCTCGCTAACGTAGCTGAGTTAGCGGTCCAGCTAGCCAGCTCTGTTGTTGTTATTGATGACGACGATGGTGCACCGGGGATTTACCTTTGTAATGCACCCGAAGATTGTTCTGAGAGAGGCCGATGTAGCTGAATTTGTCCTTAGGGCTCCACGATCTCGGCAGCGGCGTTTCTTGTTCGTTGACGGCCGGGTAGAGGCGCCTGAGCCGCTGGTTGAGTTCTTTCTCTTGCTCGTTTAGAGCCGAGTCCCCGTGAACAACGACCGACATCAGAAATCCGCAGCCCGTTGGCGGTCCGGACATTGCGATTCTTCCTTTCAATACCAAACACTTCCCAGCTACTTTTAGCTGGACAGCTCTCCAAAGGCAGCCAGCGATGAGTTGTGACTACTGTCAGCTGCCGCAAAACAAACAGGTTTCTTTGCGCTTTTTGTGTTCCTCTGTCCGGTTGGCTAGCCCACTAGCTGTGTGAGCTAGCAGTACAGCAAGCAGCAAATCGAACAGACTTCTCAGTGGATCGTGGCGGAATGTCGACTCCGCGAAGGCGACAAAATACAGAAAATTGAAACCCGAAGATTAGTACGACATGCAGTTAGTCGATGAGCGTAATCTGGAATAAGACATGGAGAAAACGCTGTAGTTTGTCTGAGCCCGATCTTTTGTTTGTTGTTGGTGAAAATCCGTCTCTCTGATTGGCTCTCGTAGAGTCCAGTCACACTTCTGGAGGAGTTGATAGAGGAGCAGCCTGTTCGTAATATCACGGGCTCTCTTTAATCAACTTTATTACTGCAGTAAATAGATGTAAACCTAATTCTAAAGATAAACCTAATCTCAAACTATGAAACTTTTGGCCCAATCTTTACTTCTTCATATAAAAGCTTTATTCTTAAAAATAATAACTGTTCTCGTGGTGGGCAATCAAATGTCTTCACAACATGATCATGAGAACAAAACTATCAACTGCAACAATTTACAGCATGTATTATTGTTTTAACTTTTGCTTATTATTATCCTCAGCAACCTGAAGCCTACTATTTTGTGGCTATTTTTGTCACACATGAACACACCACAGCACACAGCATAAAATTCTTCTCTTCATTTAACTCAAGTGAAGCCAAGCTTTAACCCAAACGAAGCAGTGGGTAGCCAGCAATGCAGCACCTGGGGAGCAGTGTGTGAGGATGGTACGTTGCTCAAAGGTATCTCAGTGATTAGATTGGCAGTACTGGGATTTGAACCAATGACCTTCTGCTCACAGGGGCAACTACCTAGCCACCAGGCCAGCAGCTGCCCAGTAAGGCAGCTTTCTCTGTATATTATTTGCATTTCCACTTATGACATTTGCATGCCAGATTCAGTCATAATTAATTCTTACATGACCAACAAGGTGTTGCCTTTAGGAATGCAATAAGTGAATAAGCTCTGTTCTGAGTTGCTGCCCTTTATTGTGCCTCATTCAAGAAGCAGTCTGGACTGAAACACTCTTTATAACTTCATAATGGAGCTAAACTCCTGGAGACTGAAAAGCCAATAATATCACTGTGAGGCCGTTAACTCGCTGTCTCTTACCATACCATGTGTGTTTAAGGACGACTGAAAATGGGTGGAATGAACCACTCTCACTCGAATACAGGGAGAAAAAGTGCACGTTTAATTAGACCATAACAAACAGCAAAGCATGTCTTTTTTTTATAACTGACCTTAGCTTTAGTTTCGTGAAGTCTGTTTGTGAGTCTGTTGTGTCTTTTGGTCTGTGACATCATAGACTCACTCTCTGACACACATTTTTAAGGTGATCTGACCGTCCACCGTAAACAATAAATACTTGGCACCTTATTAACTGATCTAAAATCTGAATTCATGTGCTCTACACTGGATGTTAATGGACCTGTTTGGAACTGTAGGAGGAAAAGAGGTACCAAATTCTAGCTATGAAAAGAATAAAAATATCTGCAAGAAACTGTGAAGTGTGATCCTGTGATTGCTATACCACCATGGATTTAAACCAGTGTCTGTTCTGATTCTCTTTATTCAGTGTCCAGCATCTTACGGCTGCACCACCAAGGGGGTGTTTAGGACAACTGATCGGATAGCTGCCTTCATCCAAACATTGGTTTTATGGGCAAAAAATGCCGTCTTCTGGACACAAAGTTTCTTTTAAAGCCTGAGTACAAAGATAAATCAGATATTAATTACACTGTTATCTCAGAGCTCTTCTGAAGGATAATTAAACAGCAGTCTCCTGGGTAGTGGACATGTTTGTGAATGATAAGCTGGAATTGTAATGCTGTTCCAGCTTATCAGCATCACTAACTGTACTGTTGTGCATCTTTTGCCATATCACATGACATTGATTGAATATCTCATAGTTACACACTAACCAAATGTGCAAAAGTTTGTTACTGATATATGGCTATTTGCTTTGTTGATGAGACAGAAAACATCAAACAAATGTGAACTTTTCAATAAACATGTTAGCAGAGAAAGGGAAAATACCGTATCTGCTTTATTTAGGTGTATTTTAATTCCATCACCTTTTAATGTATTGGATTGTAATATGGTACTAAATAAATGGCGCTTTTCCACTGACTGGTACCAGCTCGGTTCGGTTCGACTCTCCTCGCTTTTTTTGCTTTTCCACAGCCAAAATCTGGTACCTGGTCCCCGGTCCCATCCTTGGTACCACCTT
>JBBPCY010072410.1:0-11058 GCA_037974405.1 Brachyalestes nurse
TAATCTCCTCAGTGTGACAGAGATCAGACAGTCTGACAGAAAATAGGATTTTTACACCAACAAGGAGATTCAAAGCAAAATATAAAGAAATGAGGGGGATCAAGACTTTTCCACAGTACTGTATATTTACTGATCTTCACACTAGTATTACTCTCATTTATGCACTAAAATACTTTTTAAAGGGTCTGTACTGGTGTGGAGATACCACCCTGGAGGTCTGTCTGTCACTTTAAGGTACTCTTAAGTCTCTCTTTTCTCTGTTCAGCAAAATTACAAAGCCTCCCAGATGTACTCTGCTGACTTTTGCAACTCTCAAAATCTCTGATATCCACCGACAACTTAACTCTGTAGGAGCTTCTAACTCTGAAGTAGACTCCCTGTTCCCCTCGCTGTCTTCCTGTCAGTCATTTTCAAGTGGTACTCTTCCTTCCATAACTGATGTATCAAATATTATTAAAAATCTAAATCATCCACCTGTCAGCTTGAGCCTCTCCCCACAGTGTTAAAGCTTGTCTCCCCCCAATGGCTCCTCTCATAGCCATCATTATCCACTCTTCCCTTAACACTGGAACTGTTCCTTCATCCCTGAAAATTGCTTCTGTTATTCCAATTCTCAAAAAGCCTGGTGCAGATCCCAATAACTTCTTCTCTCATCATCTTCGCCTGATATCAAATCTCCCTTTAATTTCAAAATTCATTGAGAAAGTTGTCGCCTCTCAGCTCCACTCACACCTCAAAAACCATAATCTCTACAAACAATTTCAGTCTGGTTTCCACCCCCACCATAGTAAAGAAACAGCTCTGTTAAAGATCACCAATGACCTTCTAATGGCAGCTGATTCTGGTCTTCTCACCATCCTCATCCTTCTCAATCTTAGTGCGGCATTTGATACCATTTCTCATAATATCCTCCTGAACAGATTAGCATCCATCGGCATTAGTCAAACCACCCTCGCCTGGTTCACTTCATATCTCCTAGACCGCACTCAGTTTATCCAATTTAAATCCCACCCTTCAAGTTTGTTTCAAATATTACTACAGAACTCTATCAAGGCTGAAATTAAGAATTTAACTTATTTGATGGCCAGAGGTTTGCCTTCTGGATGGCGGAAGCTTCAGATCTACTGAAGGGAAACCAGGAGTCGGCCTTTAGAGAGTCCACTCCTGATGGGGAAGCTTCTTCTTCTCAGGTAGTTTTCCCCGATTTACATTTTTACTCATTCCAACCCTGATATTCACTTCCAGCTACTCAGGGGTGTCATGCATTAGATTATCAGAGTGATCCACAGAGTGCACCTGAGCATTTTGGAGGCAAAGAAATGGTTTGAGAAGAACGAGTCTCACTTTAAAGCTCTGGTATCACCACCAACTTCACTCACAATGTCTGAAGAGACCCTTAGCAAAAAGTAGTTTAATTAAAGCTCATTTTATTAAGTATGCTTGAGTATAAGTATAGCAAGTATACGGACCATGTACTTGTAGTGTAATAGAAAGTATACTAATTACTTCTCCGGACTAAATTAGAACATTTTTAAGTTTATAAAAGTATCATTTATATACTTTCTTTATCAGTATATGTCGAGTACACCTAACTATACTATTCTTAAGTATATAAATATAGTATAAAAAAGTAAACTTAAGTATCCTGCCTCGGTTTTAGTATAAAATAAGTACTCACAGTACACTCGAATAAACTTCTGTTTGCTAAGGGGTAGCAAGTACAGGGAGGAAAGGCAGGAGGTGGTTAAAACACTGGGTAAAGAAACGCTGGATTTGAATTTAGAGAATTTGTTGAGGAGCACGTCTCGGAAGGAGTTGAAAGCTTTAATTAAATGTTTAAAGGATCCGGGTGTAGATTTTTTTTCTCCTTCTTCTCTGACAGTCTGACGCCCACACTCCGATTCAGTAGGTGGCGGTAAATGCACGTCGCAGTTGGTTGCCAACCGCCTATAAAACCAGAAAGAAAGAAATCAACTTTCCTGTTTAAATTGAAGCGCCACGAAGTTAAAAGCTATCAGTTTAAAATAAACAAAAATATCAGTGCTTTTATCGGACCGGTCGGGAAGATGTGTGAAAAGGTTACAAGGGTGAGTTTTTGTCCAACTATCTTCTCTTTAAAGAAAACAAACCTCAGATTTCAACCTGACCCAACTGTTTATAACTCAACAGTTATAACTTCTCAAAGATCTGAGATTCTCGAAGTGCAGAGTTACTTTAGAGTTTCTCTGCAGTGTAGTAATACTATTTTAAAGTAAGTGTGTGTGTCTGGTGTCTGTGTCAGTGTGTCAAATGCACTCGGCCTGTATTTAACCGTCTTGTATTGAAACATCTACGAAATCGTAATTCCTACAGAGGTGTGAGGAGACATCTAAGCAGCATTTATTTATATTCGAGATCACGTAGTTTCCTTTTTCTCTTAATCAGCAACATCCAAGCAACACTTGTGTTAATCACAACCACAGCATCTGAACACACTAACGCATATTCAGTACAAATCTTTTTATTTCATTTAACAAACAACGTAAGGTATTTAAAGGTAGCTAAACAAAAACATATAAACATTGTCAGGGTACGGAAAAAAGGAAAAAAACAGGCAAAATGCAAGTGTTACTATATTACATACATTGGAATGAATTAAATGTACCTAATAACTTATCTGAACAAAAATAGATTAATAATAACTTACATGTGTTGTTTGGCATCAACTCTTTAAAAAATGTATAAAACAAGAAAATCATATATAAATATGTATAGACATGTATGTGGAAATATATAGGAATGTTTATA
This sequence comes from Brachyalestes nurse, assembly GCA_037974405.1. NCBI lineage: Eukaryota > Metazoa > Chordata > Actinopteri > Characiformes > Alestidae > Brachyalestes > Brachyalestes nurse. The sequence continues at coordinate 2,788 of JBBPCY010072410.1, forward strand.
TCTATGCTGCAATTCTGAATACAGTACTGTACTGTAGTGTATTTTATTTTTAAGTGAAGTATTTGTAAACTTATATTTATAAATATATAGGTTAACTTGTAATCCCCCCTCACTGCTGATCTGTCTGAGTGCTGCTGTTCTGTTGTGTTCTATGTTGCTCCGATGGTCCAGGAGGACGATATTTTGTCTCACTGTGTACTAAATATATATGGCTGAGATGACAAAGCTTTACTTACTACATCACTGTTTAATTTGTCCTTGATAAACTGTTGCATATCCATCCAGAATAATCTTGTATAGTCACATCATCCTGTGAAGCGTCTGGTGTGACAGAGCTGCTTGTCCTGACTGTCCCTGCTGTAGGTGAGCCGGTGGCTGCAGAAGGTTTTCGGGGAGCAGAAAGTGCCGGAGTTCGAGGTGAACGCCCGCACCATCGACATCCTGCACCATTTAGTGCAGATCAGTGAGGAGAGGTGTGGAGACGTCCGGCTGCTCATCGACGACCACAGACAGAAAGCTAAGGAGTACAGCGCCGACAGTAAGGGAGACCATCAACTCGACTGAGATCATGTAGTAATTTATTAGGGACACACAGGCATGAGTTTACATTTACAGCATTTTGTAGACTCTCTTGTCCAAAGCGATGTACATGGCTGATCCAGGAGCTCCGCCTGGACAACGGGAGGTTCGAAGCCTGTTTCAGGCTTGACAAGGACCAGTTGAATTATATTTTAGGAAAAGTTGGCCCAAGCATCAGCAAACAGAGCTTCTGCCTTGAAACCATCTCTCTCTGCACAACGGCTCTGCATTTGCAGGCGGAAAAGGCGAGGAGGCTAAGTAGTTGAGTCTTGTCACATGACCCGCAGTGCGCTTAATATAGACCCAGCTCCCTGATAGATTAAGGGTGATATATTTTTTTATCGCACTATATAAAAAAAATATATATATATATATATATATTTTTTTTTTTTATAATACAGATGTCCATATTTATGTTTCTAGATTGTATAGTGTACATTTTGTACTGTACTGTTGGTTTAGTATTTTATTCTGTTGTTTTCTTAATTTTTTGCTGCTCTTAACTTTGTTCTGTCCACTTTCATTTTCCACTGTGGGAAATGTTTAAGTTAGGGAAGGTTTATCTTATCTCTTATAAAGGCCTGTGGAGTTTGACCACCTCTCCATTACAGGTGCCCACCTAAAAGAGCTGCTTCTCCAGAGTGTGGGTATGAAGCCTGACAGTGATTCTAAACCCACCTCCGACTTTCTGTCTGTGCTGGAAGGCGCCGCAGAGGTTTTGAGCGTTAAAGACACCTCCATGTCAAGGTAAAAACACACGTTTCTGTGATCTTCTTAAAATACTGAAGAGGCTCTGCTGTTAAGACCCGTGTGCAGTGGTGGAGTGTCTAATCACCTCTGGCTTTGCAGCTTCGTCACTGCGATAAACGGGCAGACGCGGAACCTGCACGAGGCCGAGAACACACACAGGCGGCTGAAACGCGAGCTCCAGGCCAGGAGGAAGGCATTTGCTGCCACACTGCTGCAGAAGAAGGAACTTCAAGAGTAGGAGGGGACTCTTATTAGTGGGCTGTTAATATTGATTAGTTGGGTAAACTAATAATTGAGTGACTTATTTTGATAATAATAATTATAATAATAATATTTATTTATATAGCACTTTTTAAAAACAAAGTTACAAAGTGCATTACAAAATCAAAGTAAATGAACAAAATTAAGTTGTGAAGGTTATAAAAATAATAACAATAATATAACAATCATATAACAATATAACAATCATATTGTATTTCAGTATATTGAAATACACTTATTAAAACAATGAAAATATATTATAAAAACAATTAAATTAAACGTAACTCTGAAAATAAACTTATCAAAAAATACATAAATAGATCAATAAAACATGGCTAATGGCTAATCAGGTAGTTTTTATTAAAAAATAAAAAAAGGCTTAACCATAACAAACATATCCAGTGATGCCACAGCCATACGTAACAAAAGGTGGTGTTTGATAGCCTTCACTGTATATGTGTGTGCATGTGTGTGTCTTTATAGATGTACACACACACACTTGTGTGTGTAAACACTGGGCAGCTGGAGGTCTGGCAGTAAGGGAGTTGCCCCTGTGATTGGAAGGTTGTGGGTTTGAATCCCAGGGTTGTGGTGTGGGACAGTTTACACTAAAGTAAGTGTGTGTGTGTGTGTGTGTGTGTGTGTGTGTGTGTGTGTGTGTGTGTGTGTGTGTGTGTGTGTGTGTGTGTGTGTGCGCGCGCGCGCGTGTGTGCTTTAGGGACATGAAGAAGATCATAGAGGACCAAAAGTTGGAAGCGGCTGTAGCAGAACAAAAGCTGCTCAATAAGGACTTCACACTGAATAAAACCATGGACCTCAAACTCCGCAACAAGATCGCAAAGGTGTGTGTGTGTGTGTCTGATGGTGCTTTTGTTTGTGATTTTGCATTGCTGATGCTCTGCTGGATTGTAACACACTGGTGTGTGGGTGTGTGTCTGTGTGTGTGTGATGTTTTCAGGAGGAGCTGGCCAGTAGAAACATGGACCGAGGTCTCGAGCACGGGGTCATCATGCAGCTCTCTGATGTACGACACTCCTGCTCTCCACTTGGCTTCATCGGATTGATTGTGTGGAAAAATCACAGTTACTGTGTTTCACTGACGCTTTTATTTATTTTTTTAATTCACAGCAAGTCACAGAAGTGGAGCAGAAAATAAAATTGCTGGAGAAGAAACTGGAGGCCTACAGTGATCTCAGTCCTGTAAGAAGATTTACCCACAGCTCCCAGTTTGCCGTGTGTGTGTGTGTGTGTGCGTGTGTGCGTGTGTGTGTGTGTATACAGGGGATCCTCGAGTTACAACAGTCTTGACATACGACGTTTCTAGTTTACAATTCTACTGAAGCAGGATGCTACGCATGCAACGAAATTGTAGGGGCTGTTTAACGGTGAACATGGTGCAGAACTTTGGTTGAATGGTGGATGTTGATTTTAGTTTAGCTTTACAGGTTTAAGAAACCGATGTGGACTTGAGCTCTGAGGCACACTGCTCTGGATAAGAGCGTCTGTTAAATGCCGTAAATGTAACACGGTGCAGACGGTGAACGCGGTGTTTAACTTGCACCACAATTCAGGCTACATCACCGTACAAGGAACAGAACTGTAACTCGAGGACCCGCTGTACACACACACACACACACACAGATATTTACATATAATGAAAGGTGGGGGTCATGCAGAGCTGAGTGATTTGGGTCTAATTTGCCAGTGTTCGACCGGCTCACTGACTGATTCCCCTTTAATGACATTCCTGTAATAATTAAAGTTGCTTTCATCCACAGAGTCCCGATTTGGCCACGGTTAAGATTGAAGAGGCGAAAAGAGAGCTCGTGAGTTTCACTTTGTGCTCCCATTATAAATAAACACACTTTATGTTGTAGTAATCAGTTACGATACTACCATGATATTTTAGCCAGACTGTGATATTACAGTTCTAACCAAAATAATAATAATATTTGAAATTTAAAAAGAATATTAATACAGCTATAATGGTAATTGATATTTGGTCCATTACTTTGTGATTTGTCTACATTAGGCTGCCCTGGATTCGAAGTTGGACAAGATGATTGACCTGAGCTCTTTATAACCTGATGCAGATGTTTTTGGTGCCACTTCCCACTCTGTCTCTTCTATTTTCTCTTGAAACCAGTCTCTAACGTCAGTAATTTTGCATTAAAATGTTATTTAAATTTAATAAAGGTAATAAATTTACAAAACACTGGATACACCGATGGAGTCTTGTGTGTAGACTTATTAAAGAAAATATGAATTTAATCCATTTTTAGGGTGAGTCTTAGACATAACAAATGGGACGAGTGTCTCCAATATGGCCATGTGCTTTATACACAGTGTTAATAGTGTGGGGTTTTTCGGGGAGTTTTTTGTTTTGGTTGTTTTTTTTTTTTGTTGTTGTTATTGTTTGTTTTTACTCATTTCAAAGTTTCAGGTTCTGTTTAAGTGTAGTTTCAGTGGAACTTTCCTCGCTGACATCTGTTCCATAGTCACCCAAGCAGGAGGAGGCTTGATTGAGAGACCACCTCCATCCTAATCATCACTTATTCAACGTACTGCTCTCTGGAAAAAGGTTCAGATCCAATAGGTGCAAAACCAACAGAATAAAGAAGAGCTTTTATCCACGGCCAGTCAGAACTGCACCAGATCACTGACCTGTCCTCTTCCACACAGTCATCGCATCGCTGCTACTGACTGTGGTCTGTGGACTCTCTCAGCCAATGTGCAATTATTAATCCACCCTATAGTTACATTTATTCTTACTGACTAAAACCCTTCCCCCCTTCACTTATATTTATAATGTCTTTGCATACAGCCACTCCACTAATGTCTCTTCTACTCATATTTTGTGTATATAGTGTTTTATATTGTTTTTATATGTTGTGCTGTCACTTTTTCAGCACCTTTGTGGTCTTGACAGCTAATTTTGTTCTCCAGGCAACTGTACAATGACAATAAAAAAAGCCATGAGTCTTGAAATAAAACGCATCAGAGCTGACTGTGGTATCAGTTCAGGAGTGTGGCTCTTTTCTAGGGCAGGTGTATGAGCCTGAGTCTGGATTTCTTGTTATTCCAGATTCACTGAATAAGTGAATTGTCAAAAAATGATTTTGGAAGTGGGATGAACTGAAAGGTGTGGAAATGTAGTTTATATTTATTTTACGTTTATTCTGTCGCTGATTGTGACGTTTCTCTCAACATCAGTGGATCATGATTCTCAGAGATGATTACTTTAATTTGGGGGTTTTTTTTGACAAGTTAAAAGTCTTTTTTTAATTTAAAAAATAAGGTGTAACAGGTCTCAGTCTGCATTCCTTTATTTAAAATGCAGCTATGCTGCATCATAGTGTGTGTGTGTGTGTGTGTGTAAAATGTGCAGGTCTCTGTTGTTTTATATACTATTGATCACACTTGATTCAAAATTTTAAATGATACATGTAAATAATGTATTACACCTTGGAAATGTTAAACTACACCCTTACATTATTTAACAACAGCATTAATTAAAACAGTGGTGTTAAGAGCCATGGACGTCGTTAGGTCTGAAGGCTGAAGACCCCCTAAAAATATAGAAATTATACTATTTTTAAGTTATATATCCATACATTTCATACAAGATATCACTGAGCCCAGATACGCACTTAACAAATAGAAGCAAGACTATGAATTGAAATGAAAGTTATGAAGTGTAGTTATCATTATTTCATTTAAATAATCTACTGGCTGTTTGAGCTGCTGTAGGTAGGAGGCGGGCATTAGGACCCAGAAGCTACGTGTCGCTGCTTGTTAGCGAGTAGCTAGCAACCAGAGATCGTTTACTATTAAAATTTCTCTGGTAGCGACGATTATACTCAGTTCAGCAGAACAATACTGTGAGTAGGTGTCCATAACTGTTCGTTGTTTAACTTTACTTATGTTTCCTCAAGTGAAAGGAAAGTGACGTTGTTGGGTATTTTAAAACTAATTTAGACTAACTTTCCCGCATAATGCTGCTGTTATAACTGGTTAATGTGATCAGAATCTTCACGGTAAAGGGTCCGTGTTGTGTACAAATATATCCTTCAGTTTTATAGCAGGTGGATATAAGAAAATATTTTGAAAGATTGAGGGAGAAGCAGGAGAGGGACAGGGGAGCTGATGCTGAGGGAACATGTCTGATGAAGACTGGTGGGGGCTTACAGGTAAAGAGATGATGTGATTTGTTGGGGGTTTTTTTTCCTAACAAATGGTCAACTTAATTTTCTGCGTTAGGCCTATTAGGATATTGCCTAAATGTAAGGCTGAGTACATAAGCATACAGATAAGCCCCATCCCCAAAACTTGCTGTAAGGCGATTTAGAAATTGCGTGTGTTCACATTGCGATTTCGATACGATTTCGATTAATTGCTCAGCCCTACTTCAAAGTAAACCTCAGGCTTTGATGGATGGCTTTAAACGTGATATACCTATTTAAGTGATAAAGTTGATCGTTTCTGGTTAGTTTATAGATTAGTTTTAGTGTACTGGCTTGTTCTCTTTTTGTTCTTGATTGTAAGGTGTAATATGTCCTCATTTGAGGGAGTAAATCTTTGAGAAATATCCATGCATCTTTTGTTCTGTCAGATTTTACTGGGAAATTCTTCCAGTGAATAAACTAATGATTGTACCACACCATCATGTTTTCTTCTGTCCAATGTTGGTAGTCTGTCTTCAGTTGCATACATGGTGAATGGTTAATCAGTGGTAGGCGGCGATGAAAAACTTTATTCGGAAAGACACCAAGCATGAAGAAAGAGGAGTTGTGAAACTACATCTTTAGATATTATGTTTCACATTTAATATTATTAAATGCATTGTTAGATACGTGTTTTAATGAACACAACCCCAAAATGAAGGCTGTTAAAAAAACCTCATGTACTCATTTAGACTGAGAAAAATAAAAAGGTGGACATCCTAAAGACTAAGAAAACCAACGGCAGGGGATCTTCCAGAGAAGCCAGTAAAATCTTCAGCTCTCTATACACAAATCTAATTCCTTCTACAGCCCTGTGGGCTCAGACCCTCTTGTCTGCGTCGTGTGTGTGTGTGTGTGTGTGTTTAATGTGCAGGTCTCTGTTGTTTTATATACTATTGATCACAATTTTAAATGATACATGTAAATAATGTATTACACCTTGGAAATGTTAAACTTACACCCTTACATTATTTAACAACAGCATTAATTAAAACAGTGGTGTTAAGAGCCATGGACGTCGTTAGGTCTGAAAGCTGAAGACCCCTTAAAATATAGAAATTATTCTATTTTTAAGTTCTATATCCATACATTTCATACAAGATATCACGGAGCCCAGATACGCACTTAACAAATAGAAGCAAGACTATGAATTGAAATGAAAAATATGAAGTGTAGCTATCATTATTTCATTAAAATAAAAAGGTGGACATCCTAAAGACTAAGAAAACCAACGGCAAGGGATCTTCCAGAGAAGCCAGTGATCTTCCAGAGAAGCCAGCTCTCTATACACACTAATTCCTTCTACAGCCCTGTGGGCTCAGACCCTCTTGTCTTCCAATCCTAGTGATGTCCCTGAATTTAGTCCATGTCGTGATTTCTTGTTTCTTTTAACGCTGTTTACGTGGGGTAAGACTGGAGACAAAATGTTCCATGACAATATGTTTTTATTTATATCACATTTGATAGAGATTTGGCTCCCAAATATGTTGTGTTTTTATTTTGTCTGGAGCCCTGTAGTGTGAAGATATCTACATTAAATGTTGTTTATTTTGATTTAAAACATTTATAACCCAACTATTTATATACACTATATGGACAAAAGTATTGGGACACCCCAGTTTTCCAGGGTGTGGGCCCCTTACTTCCAGTGAAGGAGAATCTTAATGCTCCAGCAGACCAAAATATTCTGGACAGCACCATGCTTCAACTCTGTGGACCCAGAGCTCCATAAAGACATGGCTGGAGGAGTTCAGTGTGGAAGAACTCAACCCCATCCAGCACCTCTCATAAATTCTGTACAGAATGAATGCACACCAATTCCCCAGAAACACTAAAAACTTATAAGAAGAGTGGAAGCTGTTATAGCTGCAACCTTTTTTGCACCACAGACTGGTTTCATTTAATGCAGTTACATGGACAAGAAAATGTTGGGTTTTTACTTCTTTATTCAATTAATGCTTTCTATTTAATGATATAAATGTAAGAGTAATTTAAAAAAAATTAAAAAAAAAGGTTTTTATTCTTTCAGTGGCCTGGTACCAGATGACCCACAGCCCGGTCCTGGTCCTCGTCCCGGTGGTTGGGGACCGCTGCTCTAAGTGCTGAACTGTGAAAGCAGTGCTACTGACCAGAAACTTTTCTTGATGTTTGGACTTGAGCATGGAGGCCACTTCTTTGAGGTTGTAGTAGTGCCTTTCCTCCAGCAGAGGGCGGAAGAAGACAGAGATGATGCACTCTGTTATGTAGGTGAGGTCAAAATCATACTGCAACTCCATCACTCTGTCCATCACTCTGTCCATCACTCTGTCCATCACTCGGTCCATCACTCTGTCCATCACTCTGTCCATCACTCTGTCCATCACTCAGTCAATCACTCTGTCCATCACTCAGTCAGTCACTCTGTCCATCACTCAGTCAGTCACTCTGTCCATCACTCAGTCAGTCCCTCTGTCCATCA
>JBBPCY010072411.1:0-11057 GCA_037974405.1 Brachyalestes nurse
GAGAGAGAGAGAGACAGAGAGAGAGAGAGAGAGAGAGACAGAGAGAGAGAGAGAGACAGAGAGAGAGAGAGAGACAGAGACAGAGACAGAGAGAGAGACAGAGACAGAGACAGAGACAGAGACAGAGAGAGAGAGAGAGAGAATCACAACACAAGGAGAGACACAGCAAAGTTGGCCTTTTCAAGATGCCACATACAGAACAGACAACAGTGCAAGCAGCAATGTTTTAACACTTGGAACAGACATTCAAACTTTATTTCTATTCTAATGTCAGAATTTTTAAACAAGTAGTGTTTGAAAAGCCCATTTCCAAAGAGAAAACGTACAAACGCTATGAATAAACGCAAACAAAAAAACAAGACGCGCTGCTGAACTGCCAACATAAAGCAAACCAGGTTCATAAGGAACCTTGAAGCATGTGGAAGACTCTCACACTGTATTCTTGACTTTGTTTCAGTTTTAGACCAGCAGATCTGCGGGCAGGAGTTTATTCTCCTCAAAATGCAGTGACAGTACTTCCACGCCAGCACTGTGTGGGCTGAACAGTGTGATACAGGTCGATCTCGAGCACTGGCACGTCTACTGCTTCGAGTATAAATATCCGACATTGACAAACGTATTGGGACGCCTGACCATTACACCAACAGGGACTTCAAAGACAACGTTGAGAAAATATCGTGACAAATTTTTAGGATAATAATAAATACCAAAACATTTCCCAGCACCATGACTTGAAGTCAAGAGTCACGATCAGATTTTACACTGATTTCTATTATGTGCCTTTTCTTTTAAATTTTAAAGGCTTTCGCACATTCAGCTGCAGCACCGATCCAACCTACTTCTGTAAAGCAGCAGATTCAGGACTCAGGACTGTGTGTGAGGGCTAAAGGTAGGAAGCTCCTGGTTTGATGCAGAGTAAACTCACCCTGGCGGGGCGCTGGTGGAGCTCACCGGGGCCCGCGGATCATTTCTCCCGCAGCCACATGCGCGCCATTTATTTTCTCTGTGACAGAAACAGGGCAGCGCGGTGATGGTCGCCTAACAATACACTCCACACACCGTGAAAACAATCGCAAGGTCAAGAGTCCTCTACTAGATAACTTATCTTGTTGGCTACTGCCAGGAATAAGAGGTTTTTTTAGTTCTTGAGTTTGTCACCACAGGCTTTTATGTTTAAATTTGCTTTTTACTGTTTACTGTCAAAACAAAATGACCCAAATCAGATAGATGTTCACAAAAACGGTCTGGTTCTCTATCACCTGGACACAAAATAAAATATTTATAGGGCTGCAAGACACTGACAATATATATACTTAAGTACAATAAGTACTGTGAATTTACTGCAGCATGAGGAGTTATCCCTTGGAACTTCATTTACAAGCACTGGTGCTACAATGTGACGATTAGAAAATTTGCATTATTTTCACCCAAACTACACCCATGCACAGATTAATGGAGTAATAACAGACATTTATATTTATATAGACAAACACTACAAATCAAAGCATAATTTTCAGCACAGGGTAAACTGCTCTTTAACCATAGACCAGATAAATTAGGCTGATTTCATTGAAGAGCAGCAGTTTGTTAGCTTGTCAAGAATAAAACTGAATGATTTAAGAGGTCCTAAGGTGCTGTGCAAACACCCATGAGCATAAAGGCAACTAAAACAAAGCTGTCAAACTCTAATCCTACGCCAAACCAGCACAGAAAAAGAGAATCCAACCATTTAGACTGTGTAATCCAGCCAGTATCACACGTGAATAAAGTCTGAACCCTGAACCTGATGTGGACATGTATGCACTGCCAGATACAGCACCACGTTTTTTACAAATGCAACTGGAGAGAAAGAAGAGGGAAACAAACAATTTGGGTGCTTCCTGAGAGAATGAAACATGGCTGTTTGGCCTGCAGCTCAAGAACACAATTTCCCAAAACACTCCAGACTCTTGTTGAAAGCTTTCCAAGAAGAGTGGAAGCTGTTATAGCTGCAAAGGGGAACCAACTAAATATTGAAGTCTGTGTTTGAATGCAATGTCATTAAAGTCCCTGTTGGTGTAGTGATCAGGTGTCCCAGTACTTTTGTCCATACAGTGTAACCTCACGCTCAAATAGAGCTGCATGATGTGGCCAAAATCTTAGTATTACAATTATACTGTGGTGCCTTTAACATAAATCTGGGCCCATATCATCACATTTCTGAAATCAAGGACTCAAAATACGCAATTTAGACAAAACTATTAGGATCCCTTACCATTCCACCAACTTTGACTTTAGTGACGTTGCATTCAAATACATAGACCTTAATATGGCACCAATAAAAGTGAAATAAATTTACATGATGCCGCCTGGGAGCATAAAACATGGCTGATTGGACTGCAAGGTTTTTTTTAGCTAGTAACTAAATTTTGACTGGTCCTGCACTGATTAAGTGAGCAAAATTCAAAGAGCAAACAAACAGTTACCACCGGCATGACATAAGTCGGAAAGCTTAACGTTAAATGTGTGTCAGAAGTGACTAGAGGCTGCAGAAATGGGTTCAAATGCAGTTTAGAAACACAAAATCTGGCAGGACAGTTTGGGACAGATAAACTGTGTACATCAAACACAAGTTCAGTCAAGCGTGAATTTAAGGTTTGAGCAATAAAAGCTAAATTCAGTGACGGTAATTTTAAAAAGTCATGGCTCGGATGAACAGAGGGCAAAAGTAAAAGGCCAAATCAGACAGGTCCTGTAACATGTAAACCTCTTAGTATCTGTGACCCCAACCAGGCCTGCTCCATTTACTCACACTAGCAAACGTCAAGAGCCACAGTGTGAGGGAGCTAACAACAGCCATTTAACAGGGAATTTGAAGTTATAATTGTACAAATATTATTTCATCCTCCTCTCACACACACACCCCCCAACCAAGCACACATGCAGTCTCATTTAATAAATAATGCAAGTTAAGGCAGTATAAAACCAAATTAACTCTTAAGAAATGGCATCCAAAAACAACTAGCCGGTTTTAGCACGCCATGGAAGAGCCAGGCTAAACACTGGCTAGCCCGTTCAGGTCGTAAACTCCCACTTTTACAACAAAATACCTTATTAACCAAGGGAGTTTGACACCACTGAACACAATTGTAAATAATTTCAATAAGATATCGGGTCTAGAACGCTCTCTAAGGTTATAAGAACCGGCTAATGCCGCTAGCTAGCCTAGCAGCTCCTCACCTGAAGCTAACTGGGGTGCCCTTTCAGTTAACTCGAGCTAATAAAGCCGTACCACATCTTTCATCAGCCCGTATGTGAACAAGAAAACAAGAAAAACACAAACGTACCGATTTCTGCCTGAGAGAATCTGATATTCTCCTGGAGAGAAACAAAAGAAATGTCGCAGAAGCATGTACGGCTAGCACGCTAAACTGTGCAAGTCAATCAGTCAGCAGCACTGGGGCCACCAGGGCCGCTGTCCAATATGCATGCTCGCACCCTACCTAGGGAGCCTTCCTAGTGCGTAGGATTAATGCCCGCCATTAAAAACGAGTGCGGAGAAGCTAGGGCGCATGAGTGCATATTGGAACCTGCTCGAGAACTAGGCCAGAAAGGCAGTAAAGAAAAGGGAGCGGGACATGGAGTGATAGACAAGTGAAATGACGAATTGACTCTTTGAAAAGTGAAAAGGCCCCGCCTCCTCAAACAGTGAAGGGTTATTATACGCACTATATGACCAAAAGTATTGGGACACAACTGTTTTTCAGGGTTGGGGCTAGGCCCTCACTTCCACTGAAGGGCAGTCTTAATGCTTCAGTTTACCAAGACATTTTGGACAAAACCATACTTCAGACTTTTAATATGGAGTTTTTCCCTCCTTTGCAGCTATAAGAGCTTCCACTCTTCTTGGAAGGCTTTGTCAGATACCCAAAGGAGTTCAAATATCCTCCTGGGACCCGGGCCATTCATTAACGTCCTATCTAGTGGACGTTTTATTCACCTGTATCTTCCTTCAGTATTCGGAGTTACCCCATCAAGCTCTATAGTATTCTGTAGAGGACATCCTGGGCTTTCCAGTGATGTGTCCTGTGATGGGTTTGCATGCTGGGAACAAGGACTGCAGTGGCAAGACATACATGAGGGGCACCAAATGCAAAATGTTCCTCTGAATAACCATCTATCACACCTAAATGTCCAGAGGATGTTCTATGACTTATAATTCACTGTTGAACTAAAATACATGTTCCGTTGTCCTTGCAAGCAATAAGTAACAGAAGAGTGATACAGAATTGTTTTGTTTTGATCAAACTGAATGTGTTCTTGGGTTAATATCACCTTCTTATTTTCTAAGTTCAGTTCTTTTTTCACACGGAAATCGTCCTGCTGTCCTCTACAGTGGACATACTGGGAAATTAAAATAAAAAATATATTCAAAGAAATTTAAATTGTAAGGTGTTTTTTTTAGGCCTAAATAGATAGAAAATCACACAAAAAAAGAAACTGTAAGACACTTTTTTTTCTTCGGTCCTCAGGAGGATATAACAGGTTTCATTATTCTCTTTATTAGCCCCACAAGTGGGAAATGTGCATTGCTCTGGAAGAAATTGTACTGCAAAAAGGTAAGAGCAGCAAAACAATAAATTAAAAGCTATACAATAGAACAAGATGAAATAAAATGTACACTTTACAACTAATGCAAAAATATAAACATTTGTATGTGTATGCAAATGTATGACTATATAACTTATATATTTATGTGTATAAGGGCACTTGACTACTTTAAATGTATCTGACCTCTTGATTCTACACACTCCAGTCACTGAGACATAAATACAGTGTCTCGGAACTGTCCAAGTTTTGTTATAATGATGGTGATGATATTATATGTATTTTTATGCAGTCATTAATGTTTCTGTTGGTGTTAAAGTCAGGCATCCATATACTTTTGTCCATTTAGTGTATTTTATTTAGAATTTTTAGGTAAGGTAGGATGTTGGATAGAAAAATGAATGACAACAACTTCTGATATTTTGTTTTATAACACATGACTGCAAATAAGGATATCTGCTGTATATCCTATGTACATAAGAAATCTGATTATTCTCTTTTTGAAATAGAATCCCAAGTTACATCTTATTTAAAGAGCACTTCTACAATTATGTCTCCTAGCTAGAACATATGTATTTTTAAAACAGATGAGTGTACACATTTGTTTGAAAGGAAACTGCAAGCTGTGACATTTGTTTTTTAAGCTGATGCCCTAATAGCACAAGGCTCCACTCATTAGCATCTAACATTAACCTAATTGTATTACCTAACTACTATATGTCACATTTAATGTCACAAGGTGTATGAAAGAATTCTTGATGTATTTCGATTTGTACTGAATAGGAGAGAGATAAATAGACACAACTGTTCTTCGGAGAGTACAATTATATCAGAATTCATAATAATACGCCAATAAATACTGATACTGTACTGTGCCATGGGGAGGGTGACTGCACCCTTGACCCCTAGTTACATATACAGTATATATAAATGTGTGTATGTGCATGTATGTGTAATATTCCATGTATATAGTATGTTATGTCCATATCTATACCTATTTATATATGTATATATATACATATGTGTATATATGTATTTACATACACCGTTCTGCATGTATTACTATGTATATTATAACATACAACGGTACTGTGTAGATAATGTGCTCTCTCTCTCATATGTGTGTATATATATTCATATATATATATGAATATATATTGTTTTGTATTGTATCAAAGGAAAGAAAACAGAAGAAAATAATTTTTGAAAGGTTTGTTTTGAGTGTAGTTCTGAAGACCGTCGCACGGATGTGACGTCAGGCGTCGGATGAACTTTTCCTTGTTCCCGCGAAATGTCAAACTGAACGGAGAGCACGGGTCTGTCCCGGGACAGAGTTAACACGTTACGACCGGGACAGTCCGACTGTACTGAAAGGTTTACTGTAAGTCAACACCGACTGTCTGTTGTTGGAGCGGTTTTAAACAGTAGATGCCGAGCCTGTGTGTCCCGTAGGCGTGTTTACTCTCTCACCGCTGTGTTTTGGATCTTCTGGAGCTCTACACGGAGAGAGGATGAAGAAGAGTCGGCTCAAGACCCCGGCCGGACTCCCCCAGGGCGGGGAGGAGGACCTGCTCCTGCTGCCGGAGAGGTTAGAGAAGAGGCTGCTGCCCTTCCAGCGAAAAGGAGTCCAGTTCGCCCTCTCCAGAGGAGGAAGGTCAGGAAAACTCTAAAAATCATGAAAACAATGAGTTAGTAACGCGTTCGTAGCACCAGTTTTGTTCAGACATTTGTCCAGACGTTTCAGACAAACTGGCCCACTCTGGACAGAAGGTCAGTGAAGGCTGTGGATAGATTATATGGTCAAAAGTATTGGGACGCCCCTCTTCATTCAGGGTTTGGGCTAGGCCTCTTTCTTCCAGTGAAGGGCAATTATAAGGCCTCAGAATACCAAGACATTTTGGACAACGCCATGCTTCAGGTTTGCTGAAGAACCTTTTCTATTCCAGCATGACTGTGACCCAGTGCACAAATCAAGGTCCATAAAGACATGGGTGGGTGGGTTCGGTGTGGAGGAACTTGACTGGCCCACACAGAGCCCTGAAGCTAGTCTTGCTACAAAGGGGGGACCAATTCCATATTAAAGTCCCTGTTGGTGTAATTGTTAGATGTCCCAATACTTTTGTCCATATGGTGTACTTTAAAACAACCGAAGCTGTTATTAAATGTAGACCTTCAGCTCCTCCAGAAATGGAAAATTAAATGAAATACACATTTCAATAATAATTACATTCTTTCATCATTTTCGGAGCCGTTTATCCTTAACCAGGGTGCTGGAGCCGGTCTCAGTGCTTATAGGGCGAAAGAGTGTGAATAATGACGTCACTACATACATTCTTTTGATAAAAAGTATGAATCTTCCCGGATGAACAAATCAAGAGAAATAAACTGGTTAAATATATACATGGTAACATGAATAAATGCAGGGTGTTTTTGTGAAGTAACCTCTTAAACGTTTTGCTCAGTACAGAAAATACGTCAAATATGATTTTTCAAATATGATTTTTTTCATCCCTCCCTTATTATTATCCATCCCTGGGGCAGCTGGTGGTTAGGGAGTTACCTCTGCCATCAGAGGTTGTGGGTTTGAATCCCAGGACTGCTAGTGACACCACTGTGGTACCCTTGAGCAGGACATCGTTCCCACACTGCCCCCTGTTTATGGTGGTGTAGTTACACGGGAACACAGCACAGCACACAGTGTTCCCATGTAACTACACCACCAGTCAAAAGTTTGGACACCTTCTCATTCAACGATTTCCTTTGTTTTTATTATTGGCTACATTGTAGATTAATACTAAAAACATCACCTATTGCTCTGATGAGAGCTTTGCACAATTTTGGCATTTTTTCAGTCAGATTCATGAGGAATCGACCTGGAATGGTATTTCATTAACAGGTGTTCTTTGTCAAGAGTTCATTAAAGGAATATCTTGGCTTCTTAATGTGTTTGCAAATAATCCATCATTACTTTATTACAAAACATTCTGGTTTGTTTAACTCTTTTTGTTTACTGTATAGTTCCATGTGTTCCTTCATCATTTTGTTTGTTTTCAATATTAATCTACAACGTAGAAAATAATAAAAACAAAGAAAAATCATTGAATGAGAAGGTGTGTCCAAACTTTTGCCTGGTAGTGTATATCTATCTATCTATCTATCTATCTATCTATCTATCTCTTTCTATCTATCTATCTCTTTCTATCTATCTATCTATCTATCTATCTATCTATCTATCTGTATATACACAATGTGTACACACACACATTTGCAAACACTTCAAACAAATAAGTGGCTTTTTTAACAGTTACACAACTGCAGTTCAAATATTCCTGTAAATCTCAACTTAAACATTATAGTAATCAAATCAAATATAAAACCAAAGCTGTTTGCCCCTGTAGGGCATTCAGGCTTTATCTAGTTTATTATAGAAAATAAAGGTACCCTCCAAGTCCAGAGCATGGCGCTGGAGCCGTTATAGCTTTAAAACCAACCATTAGGCAGCATGAATCCATACATTGTTTATAAGTAGATATTTTGAATAAATTATATATTTCTCTGATTATGTATATTATTTGTCTGTTTCTCATCATTATCACCTACTTAACTGCTGAACTGCTTTTTTAATGAAGCACAATACAGGACAGCCAATCAGAACAGTGGCCATTTACATATATCAGACCTTATTTACATATATCAGACCTTATTTACATATATCAGTCCAAAGTAAACATTGTAAGTGGACCTCAGGGGAAAAATAAAAGACAGTGCCTGACAAAAGTCTTGTCACTTAACCAAGTTGTAGGAACAACAAATAATAACTTGACTCGTAGTTAATCAGTTGGAATCAGAAATGGCTTATAAGAAAGGCAAAGCCCTCTAGATTATGCTTATTATACCAAAATAAAGTTTTGTGTGACAATGACTGGTACCTTTATTAGCCAGAAATGCCGCAAATGCTGCAAATACTGCAGGAGACCTGTTGGAACCCGATTGGACCCAAGATTCACCCAGAAAACAGTCAAGTTTGGTGGAGGAAAAATAATGGTTTGGGGTTACATCTTGTCACATAAGGACATATAACTTTATTTCTAATTAATCAATTGTTACAATACATGGATCAATTTAAAGCCAAGTGCTTTCACATTAATAACTGGGTGAAACAGTCAAAAAGTGTCCTGATGTTCACAGCTTGTTAAAGTCCATAACACCTGCATTACTGAGCATGTCTGGGTAAGATCAAGGAAGAGGCTTGGAAGATAAAACCTAAGAATCTCAATGAACTCTGGGAATCCTGCAAGACTGCTTTCTTTGCCATTCCAGAAGACTTCAACTAGTTATTTCAGTCATTACCGAGATGTATGGATGCGGTCCTCCAAGCTCACGGAAGTCATACACGTTATTCATTCTTTTTTCCAAGGCACCATAACTTTATGTTCTGATGTTATTAGCATGTTTGTGTATTCTAAATAAAGTATATGTATAATTTTTACATTATTTTTGTATATGACAAGACTTTTGTCCAGGCAAAATTGGACCTTTCTGTCCTAATTAAAAGAACTCAACGAATGATGCTAAACTTTATTTTGGTATAATAAGCACAATCTAAAGGGCTTTGCCTTTCTTATAAGCCATTTCTGATTCTAACTGATTAACTACGAGTCAAGTTATTATTTGTTGTTCCTATAACTTGGTTAAGGCTGTTGTCAGGCACTGTATATGAATATTGCAGAATACGGGCTCTTTTAAAATAGGTGACAAGAAAAAGTTGTTCGAAGAAAGACCCAGATTAGCATGTAAAGCTTCTACACTTCTTTATTACGTGTAGCCTCACATTCAACCAAAAATCATTTTATATTTATAGCAGCAACAAAAACAACAACAACATCTTTCTGTTTACCTGAGAGCAGTGACTGGACATGTCCAGTTCCGACATCTGGCTCGTGATCAGGCTTCTGCGCCCCCGAAGCAAGACGTGCATATTCCAGAGAAGACACTCATATTCTAAAATATAAAAAGGGGTCCGACCGGGTTGAGAAAAGTCCAGAGGCTGAATTCGGACAGAGACCAGACGAATTTCTCTAACGTGGGCGCTGCTTTTACGATCAGAGCTCAGGAAGCACGGGCCTTTAGTAACGAGATTAAAGTTCGGATTGAGAGCTAATCCTGAAGGCACAAGCGGAGAAAGTTAATCCAGCTGTCAGAGTCCTGTACACACACTATACGGACAAAAGTTTTGGGACGCTTGACCATTACACCAACAGGACTTTAATGACATTGCATTCAAATATATAGACTTTAATATCTGGTTCGTCCTCCCTTTGGCGCTATAACAGCTTCAGCTTTTCTTTGGAATGCTCTCCACAAGATTTGATTGTTTCTGTGGGAATTTGTGCCCATTTACTCTGCAGAGCATTTATGAGGTCAGACACTGATGTTGGACGAGAAGTTCTGCCTCACAATCTCCGTTCCAGTTCATCCCCAAGGTGCTGGATGGGGTTGAGGTCAGTACTCTGTGTGGGTCAGTCAAGTTCTTCCACACTGAAACTCATCCAGCCATGTCTTTATGGACCTTGCTGGAACAGAAAAGGTTATTCTCCAGACCATGTCCACAAAGCTGGAAGCAAGGCGTCCATATAATGTGTATGATGTATGCATGTATATAATAAGGGTGTCGAATGAAGCACTCAGGTCCAAACTGAGCACTTCGAACTGTGACCCACTATCTAACTCCCTGACCAAATGCCTTGTATGTCAGATGCCTTGTATATGTATGGGCACCATACCCATTATATTAGGTGGAGATGTCTACCCTCCCACCAAAACACTTTAAAAATTAATTTTAAAATTTTTTAATTTTGTCCATTAATTTCATCCCCCGAATCACTGCAGAGTACTATATTACAAATCACATAATCACGTCCTACATTTAGACCAGCAAGTGAATTACTGCCACCTAGTGTTGGATATTGGATTCTCTTTGTGTGGGACGACCGATAAAAATGGCTGCGTGGAAACTGATTTTGTCTAAGTTAAAGATATTATTTTCTAGTCAAAAACTAGGAAGACAAAGGGCTTTGTAAAATTTTCCAAAGTTTGAAGGTTGCCCTATATCACAACTATACATGGTAGGTACTTGGCAAAAAGAAATGCACTAAATAAACATTTAAACGAAATAAAAAATAGGCAAACTTTCTAAATTAGACAAACTTTCAAACTTTCCATACCCAATAAACCCTTTTATATACGATACATTAAACTCGTAATTCATGATTCAGTTCAATTAACGATACAAGGCTCACAGTTCGATATACATGATATACTTCAAACAGTGTAAGACTAACAAAAAGATTCAATACTATCACACTCTTTAGAATGAAATCTGAAGAAAGAAAACCAGTAGCGGTAGAAACATTTACTGTCCTGTGATGTTACGTTTTGCTGCCAGTGGCAGGACCGGATGTGACGTTTAC
>JBBPCY010072412.1:0-11057 GCA_037974405.1 Brachyalestes nurse
GAGCTTGCTTTGTGCACTGGGGCACAGTCATGCTGGAATAGAAAAGGTTCTTCCCCAAACTGTGTACACAAAGTTGGAAGCATGATGTTGTCCAAAATGTCTTGGTATGTATAATTAGGCCACTAAAACAGATATGGCATGCCACCATAAATATATGATCTTGATCTTAATAACTCTAGATTTGTTAAACAGTCTTTTGATCAGAGATGATGATGTACATTATAACACTACGAGACTGTTATGATGGACATCTATAAGAAGGATGGCAAGGGGATGTGGCACTTTTTTGAGAACCCACCTGTGTTTATGGAACTACAAGAATTTTTGGCTAGTACATGCTACTGTAATAATTTAACCTGGAAAAACAGAAGGACGTCTCTTTCAGTTTTTATGTAGCATGAGGCCAAAGCAAAACTGTAAAAAAAATTCTAGCAAAATGATACACTGTTACACATGACAGGTTTTACTTTTATGGTTTACATTGATAGTGATGAAAACAAAACAAGCAGCTTCTTAATACAGAATCAATTTTAAAGATTTTTTTTTTGCTTTTGTGTCTGGTTAGCCTGTGTTATGTTTGCTTGATGTTTGTATAGATGCACCTCATTTGGTGACTGCATGGTCTATGGTACTGCACCTGGAAGTGGGGATTTCCATCACTGTGGAAGTTGGTGAAAGCTGACATTGTGGGGGTTACTGGGAGTCTTCAAGGCCTTGGGCCTGACTGAGAATGACTGTTTCAGATGCGTTCAGGATGTACGAGGGACATTCTCTTTGCTGACTGAAACTAACCAATGACATCACGACATTTTGTTGTTGGTGTACTAATCCAAGTCTCCATTATTATAGCGTTGTATCACTTTTATGAATCAGAAATGCATTTGCTGTTGAATGCACTTTGTCTAATTTGCCTATAATACACACTGCGGCCTATTTTGCACAAGCCTGTGTTATATGGGGGAGACATGATGGGGGCTGACTGGCAATCTCTGCGATCTGGAAATGTCCAGAACGGGCGTCCGGTCTTTCTCGGCTAAGATGCAGACCTCTGCACATATCAATATTCCTTTGCATGAGGTAATGTATGCCAACATGTTTATTTTAATCTCAAATTTTCAGCATTTCATTTTGTTTTCCTTTCATCTTTAAAAGTACTTTTTTCTTAAATGTTATCAAATTTCCAATTTGTGGACTTCTCATCATAGATATTGTGAATTATGGGTGTTTTTCAAATGTTTCTTAATCTTGCTGAGGTAAACTACCCAACATTGAAGGAGCAATAACAGCTTTGTAAAAACAATTTTTAATAGTGGTTCATTTCTGGGAGGACAATTTGCCACCCAGCACAGTATTTAGCTAGATTTCCAATTTGACAAGGGGTATCTGCTTCTGCAGATGAGATGGTGAAGATCTTTTAGAGGAACTGATGCCATTTTAAATGAAAACAAAAGCCTCAACACACTTTCATTAGGGACGTATTTCTATTTGCTAAGATGCAACGCAATCAATGCTAAGACGCAATCGAGTCTCAGTTCATTTGTACGAATGTTTCTCTAATAAGGTTCTGGAGACTTTTTTTAAAAACAAAAAAAGAGAAAGAAACAGGAACACAAACGTGAAGAGGACATCCCACAGTGGTCACTGCATGGAAGTGGAAATAAACAGCAGCTGACACATGCCAGACATAAATATCAGGTCATAATCATGACTACAGGTACATATAATTTATGACAAAGTGTTTTAGACAAAGCAGAAAAACATGACACTATGAGGCAAATTTGCCTTGGCCCCCCATTTAGGCGCATTGATCTGTTGTCTTCATCCATTTAAGACAACCTAAGGTTTGGAAACTATCTAAATTATTCAAGCCGTCCACACAATCCTCCCTAAACTGCAAAGTAATGCTGCAGTCCTAGTAGTTCTAGACAGCTTAAAATTTCTGTGAAAACACCAAAATAATGAACAACATGGTAATGACAAAAACCATTTCTGATGTTTTATGGTGACAGAATGAAACAGTCTTCGTTAAACAACACTTCATCATTTCTAAACAACAACAACAACAACAACAACAACAACAACTTTTGTGACTGGAGCATAGTTTAGATATTAAACTAAAAAATAGCTCCCAAATAAACCCCAGAACCTTTGGGAAAGGTTATGTGGTCCACAAGGCATGTGAAAAGAAGCACAAAACAGGGTGAATCACTCCAAAACATTGAAGAGACATAGAAGCATGTCTACATCTGAAGAGCACTCTAACTAGTGCAATGTAATTTACCATGTAATTAAAAGTCCATATATGCATAACTACATGACACAAAAGAGTATAACATTACTTATTTATTATTGAGGATAATAACATTGACACGACTGAAGCTTCAGCTGCTATTCATCTTCGAAAACAATACTTAAGAACTGCAAGGCAGTAATATTTAAAATATGAAGCATATGTACAAAAGGAAAGACAGTTTGCACTTTGAAGTGTACATTAAGTTGGGATGCAGATTTATATTGGAATTCTATTAGTATCAGGAAGTAACTGCTTTAATAAATGGAAAAGCATTTTATTCATTTTAATGCACTCATAGCCCTACAGAAATACGTATTTTATTTTCTCTGTAATGCTAATGCAGATAGATAGTAGTCCCAATTTTATGAATGTGTTTGTATCAGCATCATAAGACATGTTCAGGAAAAACACTGGGTATCAACATTAGCTTCCTAGATCTGCACCCTTAATATTAAGCATTCCTAATATTAAGCACTATTCCATCATTCAATTGGCTGGCCTTGTTTGGGTGCTTCTAATTTCCGCAGGGTTTCATCCCACTGGGTAAACTGTTTGGACAGAAGAAACATCTGGACAAACATTAAGGAACAATCCTTGTTTTTACATCTTCAGTTGCTTAGCATCACAGTTATAAATAGCTATGACCACATGAGTAACATGTGAGTACATTTCAAAAGGATGATAAAGACCCTTTTCAAATCTGTAGTACTTGTTAACAAACTTAACATTTACAGAGAGACCTTTGTGCAAAGGATACCATTTTGTTGTATTCCTCAAACAGTTTTCTCACTTCTGCAGATAACTCTTCATTTTGGTCCTGTAAATTATAACCAGCATTAAGAAACACTTTCCTTCTTTTAATAAAACATAGATAAAAGACATTAAAATAATAAGTTCATCAAAGAGACTGACAAAGCATGCGCAGAGTAACTGCAATAGCCAGTCAAATAAGTTGAGTACAACCTCAGTTCAAAAATAGCGCAATTACTAATAACTGGCCGTAACAAGAATATAGGTGACTATTCAGCATTAAAAAAATGTATTACTTATTACAATAATTACTACTTCAAAAAGTAATGTAATGTTACCTGCTGTTGGATGTGAATTTGAGACAGGCGTTGCACTTTGGTAGTAAGTTCTGGAACAGCTGTGTTAGTCAACCGAGGAAATATGAAATGTCAAACAAAACTCACTGGACAATATGCACACTTTATTTTTTGTTCTATATTGTAGCATACTGTTCCCATACAGATAATATAGCCTGAATTCAAAAGATGAACACTAAGCATAAATATAACCAAACAAAGTAAAAACAGTTGCAGGCTTCTAGATAATAAATACTACATTAAAAACAAAACATAACCAACAGTGCCCTGGATAAGTGTAACATCAGAAACACAAACTGCACTATATATACTTGTGGGGAAATTTTTTTTAAATGTATTCTGTGATAATTTCCAAAATAAATATTATTTAAAAAAGCACAAAACACACTGATGCATAAAGCAAGACAATTAATGACAACACATGTCTGTTCACCAGTTAACAGGTGTGTGCAACAGCAGGAGAACTGCCACCACAGTTACTAAAGCTCATCTCACCTTTAATGTGATTACTGTCCAGCAGAGGCTGCAAGTTATGCACCTGCTCCAACAAGGCAGCCTGGGAACGCAGGAAATCCTCCTCTGTGGAGAGAGAAAACAGAAGTTTAACTACACAGCATCTCCAGCACTGTCTTGGTACCATGAGTCAGTATGAAATGAAAACTTTACACAATTATAAAAAAGCCCAAAAGATGCAACTCACACAAAACACAAGGCCTGATTAAAAAAAAGTGAAATATAATAAACACAGTGTGCTGAGAGAAAATATAATGCATATTAACTAGGACATGCACTAGACTTGCCACTGTCACCGACAAGTCACCGTCACTATGGTAAAACAAAGGTCAACCAAGTTTACAAAGAGAAAATATTAGCCAGCGGTGGCCTGTCCTGGGCCTGGTCTGTTTTCAGTATTTCAGCAAAAGAGATAGTTCACTGACCTGCTAATATGAACTCCAGTTTCATGGCATCAGGTACAGCAATGTATTCTGTGAACTGAGGATCCAGATACTTCAGCAGGTCTTCAACTGTGATGTAGAAAAAAAGAACACAGGCAGGTGTAACAGGATGCAGATAGTTTATGAGAAGAACATGCAACAAAAAACATGCGTTCAGCCTCACTTTTCTTGTGAAGAATCTTGACCCGCTCCCTCTTGTTTGCCGTGTTTGCGAGAGCAGTGTTTATCCTTGCCAGAGATTCAGCACACTGAAAGAGGTGGAATGTATAAACAACTGTTCATGACCAGTGAGACAAATGATCTGGGATTAGCCGGTTATAATTATTAACCACTCAGTTCTGAGTAAGCACGTGTTATAGACTCAATAATTATACTAAATGGACAAAAGTACTAGACACACCTTAATTATTAAATCGAAGTGTTTAATTGTACACACTGCCACAGGTGTATAAAATCAAGCATACCAGGACGTTCTGGACAACGGCATGCTTCCAACTTTGTAGACACAGTTTGGGAGGGAGACACCCTTTTCTATTCCAGCATGACTGTGCCCCAGTGCACAAAGCAAGGTCCATAAAGACAGGGGTGGATGTGTTGGGTGTATGAGTACTTCACTTACCCACACAGAGCCCTGACCTCATCCCCATTCAACACCTTTGGGATGAACCGGAACGGAGACCGCGAGCCAGTGCCTGACCTAGCCTAAATGTTCTACAGAACGAATTGGGGCACAAATGTCCAAAAATCGTGTTGAAAGCTTTCCAATAAGCTTATGTATTTGAATGCAATGTAACTAAAGTCCCTGGTGGTGTAATAGCCATGCATCCTAATACTTTTGTCCATATAGTGTATTTATTTTGCTCGTGCAGTCTTAAATTGTCCAGAAACCGACGCCACACCCGAAACAACAATGGTTGCTGGATCAGGACGTTAGCCGGCTAAATACACTGAAGTCCAGTAACACCAGAGACTGAAAGGTCTGTCTACTCACAATACAAACAGTACAAACTTAACTAAATAACCACTATTACAGTATTTGTGGTCTCCCGGTCTCTGTCTGGTCCTGTAATGGTGAGTTAACGTTTGTTGACATTTAGCCAACACTGGATAGCCGGCGGATGCTAACACAATAACAAAGTATCCACAACAGATTCTCAGTTTCACAAGGCTCGTCCCACTTTACCTTAACTGGTCTGTTATTTCTCCCATGTTCTCCGTAAACCCGTTTTTCCAACGCTTGAAGTCGAGAGTCCAGGTCCTCCATCCCACTCCCCTCCATCTTAATGTTACCTTCTGCAGATGTCGCCCTCGGAAGTGACGTTTCCTTTAGTTCCCCTTTTAACCCTCTCAGTTCTTCCTCCACTGTGTACATCAGTGCTGTTCATGCTGCTCCAACCTTTATAACTCAGGTTTGAGGCTGTGGTTCTGCACAGCTCTTCACTCCGCAGGCCACCAGTGGCTAGACCCTGGTTAACCAGTACCGTTCAGTGAACTACCTCACTTTACAATGTATACAATTCTCATATTACACTCTGGAATTTCAATTAGTACCTGCACTTTTCTGTACTTCTGTTTGCTGCCAATACAGGCACCCTCAAGTCCTATCATTGGACTAGTCATAATTTTACTCAGTGTGGTCTCTATGCTGCAAACTGTCTCCTGTGCAATATGTTTACAGTGCAACATCACCTGCTCCTGTGCAATAATAATAGTTATATATGGTACAATTTAAAAAACCCCAGACAAGACAGGGTATTTACAGATTAAAAATTTAAGTCTGAGCTGTTTGTTAGATTTGGCTGATTTACAGCTCATCCAACATATATTCACACAATCCGCGTATCAAACGTGTTGTATTTCACGCAATGTCATTTTGTCAGATGTAGTTAAATTGAGAGCTTGTCATTACAAGGCAGTGTTAGTGGGAAAACATTTTAAATTCTTCGTAAGTAGCCTGCATTCATCCAATTTTCATAAATGCAATTAATGCTACTTTTGCTGCGTATTTTAGCACCAAGCTAATGGTGGTGATACAGCGGCAGTACAAAGACATGGGAGTTTGTGACATGGAATTGTGAAGCCAGTAACTGCTTACAACAGATTTCACCTATGATATATTGTATATTTCTGTTTTAGAGTTCATCAGTCATTAACTGAACTGACTATGCTGCTAGAATACGGTATCTTTCATCATACTGAATTCATTCAATCTAGTACTGTAACTGCTTTTGGTGGCTGAACTGTCTGCTGTCCTGTACATTGCTATTGTGTTTCGATTTCATTTTTGTTTTTTTGCGCACCTGGCACTCTGTGTATTCCTGTCCTGCCTGCATGTATATAGTCATGTGGCATTTCTGGAGGAATGTTGTTTCCTTTCAGTGTATTCTGTGTATATGGCTCAAATCACAATAAAGTCACTTGACTTGACTTGGCTTTCTTAAATCTTATGGGGTTCTTTGTATGTTGTAGCTGATAAATGATGCAATGCTGCTGTGAAATCATATGTAAGGATACATTGCACACTACCAATGCCATAAAATTATCCCAAGTTGAAGTTTTTTATTCTACATTCTTAAACATTTGCACATAAATGTCTGACGTTTTGTGTCATGTCATACTATTATAATTAGGTTGTTAATAATATGGAGGTGTTGATTTGCCCCTACTGTTTGAATAGCTGGTTGCAGGCCCATTATTGTTTGCTGTAGCCAGTAAGTATGTTTTGGGAAGATGATGAAGATGATTTTTTTTTTAAAAAAAGATGATTAAAATAAGAATATTGTTCCACAATAATAAAATATAAATTATTGGAGTCTATAAAAGAAAAGTAAATATATAATGTAAATATGTACATGTACTTCATTTAGAAACATTAGTATTATTTTTATACTATAATTTAAAAATGAAAGCCTGCTGTTCCATGGATTACCTGGCGCAAAACATCTGATCCAGCTTACAAAAGGCTTAAAAATTAGGCTGCCGGATGATGTGGATCATGGTGAGTGATGGTGGATGTGGAGGACAGGGGGTCTAGAGGACTAGCTCCATTGTAAATTGTATCATTGTGTGAAAAATGCTAACATGTGGTGACCACTGAGGCTCGTAGTTGCATTTTGGCAACATTCACAAAAACTGCTTAAAATGTACATCTTTTATTTATTACCTAGAATTTGCTTTTTCAAACAGGTAATATTTGATTATATGCTACATTTAATTGAGATGCCAATTGAAAGCAGATCTGTCATTTGACTTTGTTACACGGAAATTCAGAATATTAATATTTTTCCACTACAAATGATGCTGTGTTTTAGTGTAGAGTGTGGAATCTTGGAATAAGAAGCTTTAGCGACTTTTGTAAGACAAATCATACTGCATATTTAATAATGAATGCAGTAAAAGGTTATTCACAACAAACACGCAGTAGTTCAACACCTTAACCACTCAAAATAGGCTCAAAGTGGATATAATGTAGCCAAGTTCTTTCACATCAGATGGATTTAATAACCCAGCATCAGTTTGTGCCTTTTATGAAAGTACTACATTGGCATATGGGCCTGAAGCAGAGATCATTTATCTGCCCACATTTCTTTGTAACTCTCTTCCAAAAGGCAAAACCTCACCTCTTGTGGGGAACATATTGTAGTGAATGGGAAACTGCGGGACACTGTGACTTGAAACATAAAATAAAATGTCAACACCAGCCTATTTCAATATCTCTGTCTTAGAAAAGTGTTAGATATTTAGAGGAACTGAATCTGATTGGACTCATTGTCCCTTTTATACCCCAACATTAATCAGAATCAAGGACATCTTGTCAGCCAGGAACAAAAGGCACTAAACACTTCACCTGGTCAAAATCATGACTGGAGACAATTTTTTTCCATAGAAATCAGCTATCCATAGAGGCTGTTACCTAAATGTCAAGCCTTGGTAACAAGGTTATTCGCTGCAGGCAATTTCCAGTGAAGATATGTGAACATGAAGACTGACCATGCTACTGCAAGCTGCAAGCTTGAGAATCAGCGAACTGACTAACTGAACTAATGTAGCTGGGCAACTGGAATCAGTCATATGCAATTCTTGAACAATAAATTCTCACAAAGAATTTTTGACCTGCCTGACACAACATTTTCTACTGCCCACATAGACATAACAGTATCATGATGTTATAAGGTCAGAAGGGCTTGGGAGAATTCCTGTCTATTAAAACCTATTGTTTATTAAGACAAGTCTGAAGTCTTTTTGGAATCCAGTAAACGCTTAAATCATGGTTAGTTATCTTATTTCCCATGTTCCTCACCATGTTACAGCATTATGGCATGGTCACAAGTTTAGTTTTAAGACAATAAAGACAATAAAGCAAGTCAAAGAAAACTACAGTGTTGGTCATGGGCTGAACGCTTTTAATAATGGTACAACTAGTTCCAGCTCACTTTTCTCTTATTGCATTAAATCAAATCCACAACCAGACCACAATTTCATTCAGTATCATGATACAAAACACACCATTTTTGAATGAAAATAAAATATAAAATACTGCAATTTAAGTAAAAAAAAACCAACTAGATACTCCTGGAGTAGCTGAACAGTGTTTTTATGGTCAAACATATTATTCAATTCATCAGCTCATCACCAAGCACGTTATGAGTTTGAGCAGGGATGTGCTGCAATGTGGGCTATAGGAGCAGTGATAGCTATAGGAGCAGTGTTAGACTGGAAGCAGGGTGGTGAATGGAGATTACCCTAATGGGAAAAACAGTTCACGCCTCCTGCCATCTGCACTAGCAGAGAGGGATTAGAAAGTCCATCCTGCTCTTTGTTAACCTGCACCTCACTTCATCTGCCACAGGACTTGGCCAGGGCCGTTTCTCGCTGTAAGTGACACCAGTAGTTGGGCCCCTGAACAACAAGGAGAATAAAACAACAAAGAAGAAAACAATATTTTATAAAACATTCAAGCTGTTTTCTATCTCTCACTCTCTCTGTAATTTAATCTTGTTTGTTTTCCTCATCTGAGTCTCACTGCCTGAAGTAAACAAGGTACTTATATGTGATAAATCTTTCATTAAAACTTTATGCATGCATTTAATCCTAATTTAGCCTTCCTGACATTTAATGACCTTTTGAACTGACGGATATGAAATACAAACTAGACAAAAATAAAAATAACCTGAACCAAGTTGTCTCATACAATGCAACTATTAATAGCCAATGGCTCTAATGTTTTTTCCCCTATAAATTGCTTCATGTAGTCTGACTGGGTGTTGGTTACTGGGCCTGGATGAAACTGTAAATAGTGATGGTTAGATCAGAACTCCCGATACTGCTGCTTGGTGAATGGGTTAAATACAGAGAACAATTTTGTGCTGTTCACACTGTGTGCTGACATTATCTCTGAAGAAAACGAGTGGTTTTGCACCTCAATGTGAACTGTAGTCCAGCTCTTGTGGCTCGGTGCGGCTGATCCTGGATCAGCACTACAGACATGCTCAGCTGCGCATGCGCAGTTGGGCACTCTGCACTGCCCGTTTTTTTGCCCCCAGACCGGAGAGCCGCAGCAGGCGCACTCCTGTCGATGTGCATTAGGATGCATTAGGATGCTCTGCTCAAGTGCATAGGCTGCGTTCGGACTGGTTCTTCGTCCTGATCCGGATTTCACATGTGAACCCGTTTTTTTATTTGAGGCGTTTCCTTTGCTCTGCATCCAGGGGAATATCTGTGAGCTGTGACCTTGCACTGAATGTCCTTACAAAAGGATTTTAATCCAAGTACGGTAAGGGTCCAATTACAATAGTGACGGGGCACCGAGTAGTGAATCGACCGTTGGAAATTAAACTCTAGTCGTATTTTGATCCTATTCTGGCCGTTGTGCAGGTGCATGACCAAACTCGGCCTGCTTTAGTGCTCATTTTAGGCTCTAAAATTGCCGCCTTGTTGGCTTTTTACACTCTACCACCACGCAGTATCACGACCTAGGCTCTTTTGTCTTTTTCGCTCTCTTTTTATTAAATTGTTCAGTTTTCAGTTCGTTTAGCATTGGGCCGTTGCGCCATCTAAGGTGGAAATTTCGAGAAGTTCATCATCGCCCAGTAGGCTGCACCGTTTTAATCTGGCTTCATTCTGTGGTCCAGTAAAGGCCTGCACTGGTCCAGTCTATGGTCCAGTATGGTCCACATTTCTGCAGCTCCTGTGCTGCTACTGGCCGCTCTGCAAGGAGGAAGAAGAGGATGAGGATGCTGTTGAGGAGGCCTCTTCTCCCCTTTTAGGCTTGTTTTCGTAAACCCACCTGAGTCTCACCAAACGCAGAGAGCTGGAAGAAGGTTTAAGACTGAACCTCACGCGTACCCGGATTACAAAATGGCTTCATCTGCTGCCTGATTATCTTTACAGCTCTGTCCGTGTGGGTATCTGCTGACACATGCTGCCACTGCCTTTGTGCTGTAGGCCCAGTCGACCCCCTCCCTAGTCTCCCTGTCTCTCTCCCTAACATGTGGCCGGACTCTGGTCTGGTAACACACAAAGGAGATAAAGGACTGATCTCAAATCAGAGTCCTCCTTATTTATAAGGGTTAGAATAATAAAAAAGAGATCCTAGTCCTGCTCCTGAGGTGATATGAATGTACAGACCTGAGCTTCAGTGAAAGGCATGACTTTGCAGTACATTCTTGATCTTTTTTTTTTTTTTTGATGGGGGGGTGGGGG